>CAUYSK010055196.1:0-36658 GCA_963575035.1 Avahi laniger | reverse complement strand
ATTAATTGGACAACTAAAAATATATAGAAAAAAAAAATTAGCCGGGCATGGTGGCGCATGCCTGTAGTCCCAGCTACTCGGGAGGCTGAGGCAGGAGGATCACTTGAGCCCAGGAGTTTGAGGTTGCTGTGAGCTAGGCTGACACCACGGCACTCTAGCCTGGCAACAGAGTGAGACTCTGTCTCAAAAAAAAAAAAAAAAAAGGAAGTACATGCACAGATACTTGTTAACTACCTCGACTCCAACCATACACACATTGCTTTCTTCTTCATATTTGCCTTTTTTAGTTTTCTTTCCTTGATATTTTTAAAAACAGACTTCATTTTTTAGAGCAGTTTTAGGTTCACAGCAAAATGGAGTGGAAGTTAGAGTTCCCATATACCCCTCTCCCAACGTCCCCTCTATCAGTGTCCCACACTTTAATTTTTACATTTTTTACAATATTTTGTTTCAAATTTATAATATATTGTACATATGTTTTGTGAATTTCTTTTTCCCCTGTTATCTTGCTTCAGCAATCCTTATCACACGATGGAGGTCGAAGGGCTCATGAGGTCGTTTCCTGTTGACCTTTCCTCAGAGGAATGCAGCTGAGTTCAAATGGTGGGGCTGGGGGTTCCCAGATGTCTTTCCTTTTGAATATTTATCATGTGGAGATTTCCCAGAATGTGTTTAGAAGGATTTAGGGATGAGCAAGGCTCCACCCCTCCTGTCTCTTTCTTTGATCACTGGACATTTTTTCTCAGTGGCGTTTGGGGGAGGGGATTTGGGAGTCACTTTCTATTAAAAGTGTTCCTCATGAATTAGAAAATAGAACTGTAGCAGGCATGTTTCCAGAAAAGTCTTGAGTGTTAAAGGAAGCACCTAAGTCAGATGAATGCTTCTGGCAGTTAATACTCCTGTGGGCCAGGCCTGCTTGCAAGCTTGGGGGTTGCAAAGTGCCATGGGACAGGGTCTGAGGTAGTGGGTGGGCTAGAACCTCTGCTGGCTCAGTGAGGGATCGAAAGGACTTTGCCTCGTGAACCTGTAGACTCTGGCTCATTTTGTTCACTTCTGCGTAACTATTGCCCAGCTCAGGGCATGGCCCATGGTAGGTGCTCATTAAATCTTTGTTGAATGAATGAAAACAAGACTCCCTCTTGGGGTTTCTGGGTAAAATTACCTTGAACATCAAATGTAAGCTGAGCTCCCCAGCTGTGTGGCCCCCAGGGTCTGTAAAAGCTTTGAATTTATGGTCACAAATTGGTGGCAAATCTAAATTTCTTCATGATCCCAGCCTTCAGACCATTCCCCAGCCTTTATCTTCTAGAGTCTGTCTTTGCCTCTCTCAGGCACAGGCTGCTTAGCCTCTGGTAAAGTTAGAGATGCTTTAACAATGTTCTATGAATGGCTGAGGGGCCTTGCAAGTCAGGAGCTATGAGATCTTAAAAACAAATACCCATTTAGAGGAAAAAAAAAAAAAACCAAAAACCAAAAACGTATTTAGTACTATGATATCATACATTAGTGGCTTATAAGTTAAACTTAGCATGACCTTTCTAAACACTCCATGATTATCCTTCTTTAGTTTAATTCTGAGTAAATTGCTGGATTGCACGACTGTACCTTTATGAGTAATCCTGCTGGCATTAACTCCTGTAAATGGCCTTACTTTAGTGAACAGTGTACCCAATAGCATCTAAGACTGTGCAGGAAAGAGGGACAGAAAAGCGCAGGAAATTGGCATATGGGTATTTTGCCTCCATTAGTATTTGCTGGTTTGCTGTCTACCCTAGTTGGTTTCGAGGGAGTGGCATTTGTTTTAACCATATGGAGGTTGATTGAACATCTGGACTCTGTTTACCTGACACCCACTGGGCAGCATTGCGAGGAGTCTTGTTTTGAGAATGTGAAAAAGGGCATTTTAGTTTTAGACCGAAAGAGTCAGAGTCTAGGGTGCTCAAGGAAAAGTCTTTTGATTCTTTCTAATTGAATCCCTTGGCTTAAGAATCTTTTGATTTGTATTTGATTAAACAACAAAGTGACACATCTGTGGCCTTCACGTTTTACGCATTTTTACCTACTGCTGTGAATCCAATGGAGGTGTCTTTTAGAGAACTTAGATTTTTGTTTAATACAAAACAAACCCTTAATTGTTTTAAGAATTATATAGCATTCTTCATTGCTGCTGTTTTAGCTTCCTTCTCTGTCATCTAATGTGTAAACTTCTGTGAGGGTCTCTGACATAGATCCTTCTAGCAGACTGAGAGGTTTGTCAGGTAGAATTGTCCAAAGTGAATGATGTCATTATTGTTTCATTGGTATCATTCATCTTAGAAATACTATGAATTAAATATGGTTTGTTTTAAAATGCTAATTTTGTTTGAGCCTGTTTTTGAGTTTATCTTTTAAACGATTTAAAAATCTTACTGGAATTTGGCATATTATGCTGATATTGAAAGAAATGAAACAGCTTTTGAGAAAAATATCAGTGTTTAAGACAGATCAGAACTGCTGAAGTATTAATAGGCATTGTGAGTGTTCTACTGTGCACACGGACCAACATGCCTTGGTTTTAAACCCTGCTAATTCAGAGTTCAAGGCAGTTTAAACTTTGCCAGGCTGAAGTTTAACAGAATGCTGTGGGGGAAAAGAGGTTTGTTGAGCAAATAATGAAAATAAAGTTATGTGGCGAAAGTTTAATCTATTTGAGAAAAGAGACTTTTCCACCACTTTAGCGTCATTAATAATTCTTATTCATTAAAACAAATCTTAACATGATAATCTCCCATCATTTAAAAAAATATCCTTCCAGAAGTATTTTATGCATAGACATGTAATACAAGGCAGCATACCCTGTATACTGTATTGTACTTTGTTCTTTTCACTTTAATACACGCTGAAGATTGTTCCATATTAGTATGTACAGATTTGCCTCATTCTTTTCATTGGCACATAAAGGAGAGGTTACCATTACATTATCTGCTTACTTTTTCCCCATTGACAGACATTTAGGTTATTGTGAATATTCTGCTCGTATAAACAATGCTGCACTGAAGATCCCTAATATCTCTTTGTATATCTGAAGTATAGATTTCTAGGAGTAGGATCCCTGGTCAAAGGGTATGTTTGTTTTTAATACAGATACGTATTGCCATATTGCCCTCCTAGCGTTTATAACCATCTGTTCATTTGGTTTATGAACTTTAATATAGTGCTTACTTTGTGCTAGAAACTATTTCAAGTTACAAATATTAACTTGGTTAGTCCTCAGAGTATTGTAATTATCACAATTTTACTGATGAGTAAACTGAGACAGGACAGATGAAGTAACTTGCCCAAGATCCATCTCCAGTAAGTGGCGGAGCTAGGATTTGATCAGTGAGATGTCAATTTTTCTCGATTGTTATTGTGCATTTTTCTTAATACTCATTGTGATCGGACACGTTTTCACATTTTGACAAGACATTTGTGTTTTCTTGTCTGTGTACCCACTGCCTGTTCCTGTCCTTTGCCCATTTTTCTGAGATTGTAAATATTTTGTTGATTTGCAGGAGTTTGTGTATGGAGAAAATCAGCCCTTTACCACGTGCAATTCAAGTGCTTTTTCTACATTGTGGTTTGCTTTTGGCCTTGTACTTTCTCAGTCTTTTTGTTTACTGCCTGTAGAATTTAGGTCACATGTAGAGAGATCTGCAGTTTGATGGCATTGGTTAAAAATCTTACATTTTCTTCTAAAACTTTATGGTTTATTTTTAAAAATTTACGTCAGTTCAAGGAGTACCATTGGGATGTAAGCTTATTTTTACTAATAACAACCAGTAGTAATGATGTGCAGCTATGCGAGAATAAAAAGCCTCCCAATAGATTAGATTTGGTGCCGTGCTGTATGCTGTGACTATTGACAACTGAACTGTGTCTTGAGCCCTGCGGCTCATGTGTGTACCATGACTAATTTTCCTTTGTTGCCCAATTTTGTTTTCCCTGGAGTTAATATTTATCTTGGTTTTCTTCTGCTTCCTGTTCCACGCACTTACCTAATTCATTCTAAAACGCTCACCTGTTGTTTAAATCCTCTTTTAGTCTACTCAGGTTCAAGCGATCATTAGACGTTATGTTTTATCCTTGGGGAGCCCTTGTTGGGAAGTCTTCAGAGCTGCCCGAAACTGGGCAGGGTTTCTGTCTGGCCTGGTCAGCGTCCTGGGAGCACCCCAACTTTACCCGCTTTGCTGTTCTTCCTGCAATCTGTTTCCTGGAGCCTCTGTCTTCAATTTCCACATTTCCCCCCTCATTTTGGTGGAGCCCCTCTGGCAACGTGTGGGGTGATCAAGGTTTTGAGAACTTGTGGTCTTTATAGAAGACCAGAAAACAGGATTATGAGCTGAAAGGCTGTTTTAGAAGTAGTTAAAACATCCAGGTCCCCTGTACTCCTGGCTGCGGACAGGAAGGATCAGCTTTCAACCCCCAACCTCAACCACCCAGTGTGGTTCTAGTACAGCCTTTGGTTGACTCAGTATTGGTGTGTACATCATTATGACTGAGGTGGAAGTGTTCACTGCTGAGCCAGATACTGTCCTGTGATTGTTTTCTTCAAAAACTTTTTTTTCTTGGAGACAATTCATTTTTTAAAAATGCACTTCAACAGACCTTTCAGTTTTCTTCCAACTATTTTTTACTGAACTCTAAGCCACATGTAGCCATTCAGTCCCCCCATCATCTTTGTTCCTAGTGCCCCACCTTGTGTAGCCCCCCCATCCTCCAAGCTTCTCTCTGAATGGGCTGTGTTCTAGGCCCACTTCATAGTCATCATTTTGGGAGTTTACTCTTCTCCTTTCTTGTACCCACTCTTTTCTGGATTCCATATCATCTCATTTCATGGTTTACTCCATTGTTTTGATAAAACACGTACTTCAGTAGCCTTTTCAGAAAGGTACCAGGGAGCTACATTTCTTTTGAATCTTTACATGTAAAAATAACTTTAATGTATGCTTAGATTTCCTTGATAATTTTGTTACATATGGAATTAAAAATTGAAACTATTATCCTTGAAATTTTGGAGACATGTCTCTATTGTCTTTTAACATACTTTGTGTGTGATTTAATTTTTTCTGTTTCTCCCTGGAACTTTTTGGAATCTACACGTAATTTCTCATATTTTAAAGTTTCACAGCTGATATATCTCAGTGTGGATCCTTTTAAAATTATTTATGCTGCTTTCTCCTTTTAGTCTGACAATTCTTGTCCATCAGCCTGAGACATTTCTTAAGTTTTTAAAAAAATAATTTCTTTCTTTCTGTATTTCTTATAGAGTATTAGGCCTTTTGGAAGAGTCTCTTCTGTCCTACCCTTAACAATATTTTTCTGTTTATCTTTTGCTCTACATTCTATGAGATTTTTTTCAAATTAACTTTTCAACTAACAATAGAAACAAAAATTTCAATTATGCATATTGTTCTTTCTTGGTGCTATTGGTCTTTTTTCATGGCATCTCTTCCTATATTTTGGAAGAGATGTTCTCATTCTTTCTGGGGATAGTCTAGATTTTTAAAAATTTTCTTTTGCTCCCTAGAACATCTGTGTGTTTTTAGGCGGCTTTTTTCCTCCCCTTTGTTTTGGTTCTGACTTTCATTTTGCAGGCTTTCCTTAAATGTTTACTGATCGTTGGCATCTATTAAGAACAAGTATTAAGAGTGAGGCACTAAAAGTCAGGTTTGAATGCTTATGCATGTGGATGGGGCTTGATGCTTGTTGACTTTTCTTTAAAGAGATGAAATAGCAACTGGTCTTTTTGTCAAAGGAAACCCTCATAAATGTCAGTTATGTGTGTTCATTGAGATTCTCCTGAGAATAATTCCACCAGCCCTGCCCAGGAAGAGCCTGGATAAGCTGAGAGTGTCTGGGAGCAGGAAGGAGGAAGGGGACCGTGGGTGCTCTGGTGTAGTAAGTAGACTCTTCCTTAATTCCCACCACTTCTCCCCTCATTTTCAGCCTTGAATTACACCCTCTCTGTCATTGTGTTTTCATGCCTGTTTGTTGGTGGGTGGGACAGACAAGGAGTGGGGCCGTGGGGTGCCAAGGTCCAGAATCTTTGTGTGGTGACTTGCGCCCTCTGCCTTCCCTGCTTCTCACCCCACCCTTCAGCGTGAGCCTCTTGGGCTCCAGGAGAGAACTGACCTATTTGCTGGAACCCTCTGAGTATCACTTGTGGTACAAATTGGCAGGAACTGCTCTCTGCTGGATGTCCTGTCTGCCCTTGTCTCTGCTGCCATATATGTGTGTATTCCTTAAAAAAGTATATTCGCTATCATTTTAGTAGGATTTTTGGTAGAAGCGATATAGGTATATGGTTAATCTGCCATGTTCAAGTGGAAGTTCATTTTATTTTACCAAGGTATAGCAAGACTGCAGTCCCCAACTCCCGGGCTGTGGACTGGTACTGGTCTGTGGCCTTTTAGGAACTGGGCCGCACTGTCAGTTGAGCTTAGCACCCCGTCTCCCTCTTGCCCTGTCCATGGACAAATTGTCTTCCACGGAGCCGGTCCCTGATGCCAAAAATGTTGGACACCGCTGACATAAGATGATTTAAAAATTTACTGTGAAAGCAGTAATAATACCAGATTTAAACTGTTAAAAAATAATTAAGCGACGTTTTCATTTTCTAAGGGTGCAGATCCAGTTAGATATTTATGGATTAGCGTAAGAGAATTTATATGGTTTGCTTAAACCATTTCCCCCCATGAGACAGCCTCTGAGACAGCGTGTCAGTGTGTGCGTGACAGTTTTGGGTTTACCATTCAAACATACTTGTGTCCCTGCATGAATCTGTACACGTACTCGTTCACATTTTTCTATCTCATTTTTTCCTCAGATCACACAGAAAATCAAATTCAGCCTGAGAGTTTTTGGTTGTTGTTTCTTACAATCTCTTGACTACAGATGTTTTCACTCTCTTGGTGGGTGTTTGCCAGCCTCGCATCAGCGTAGCAGTTCTCTTCTGGATGGAATAAAGAGAAGATGTCACTGACGACTCAGGGCTGTGGAAATCCTGCCGGCTGCTTCTGCTGTCTGCTGGGTGGGGTGGGAAAAGGAGGAGGATTCTAGTTCTGATTGACTGTGATCGAGGTTTCTGAGTGGGAACCCTGCAGATGCCAGTGTGTGACTACCGATTCAATGTCAGCTGCTTTCGGAGGTCTCGGTGGCCATGGCACAAAGTGATTGGCAGGCAGGAGATCCTTTGGCAGGATCTACAAGGCTCTGAAAATAGGGCTATCGTGGGGGTTGGCACGGGGCCGTGGCTGGTCTCAGTGCCACTGAGCACTTGTGTGACCCCCTCGGAATTTCCCCATGACTTCACCTCCCTGGGGCTTGTAGCCAAGAGAATGGGAATCGCTGAGCCTGTGAAGCACCCTTAAGATACTCACCTACAAAACTAACAGTTCCTTAATGTTCCACAGAAAGGAACAGGGAAGAGAATGATCTGTTAGCCCTTAACCTGTCCACTTCCTGCTTTCTTTTAGACCTCGGGCAAGTGTGATAGTTTCCATGTTTTTTTTTGGAAGTGGAGAAGCTGGAGAGAGAAGGAAGTGAGCTAATAACCTGCTTTTCAGCAGATTGCTGACTTTTGCATTTCTTTGTACAGCATTTTGCCAGGCCCTTGACATTCGTTTAAAGAAAAAAAAATCTTTCTCCTTGAACATCTGTGCAGATCAGTTGGGGTGGGAGTCTAGGGCCCAGGGAGAGTGTGGGATAATTGAGCACAGTTCTGAAAGCTGGAATGAGAGACAACAGATCCACGCTATTGTACTGCGCTGGCAGCAACCCAGTACTGAAGGCAGGCCGACGAATTGTGCCAAAAAGATGCATTCGTAGTGCTGCATAATCACATTTTGAGAAGTGTACAGTAGATAAGTGGGAAAATACGTGTTCTGGTTGCTTCATAAATAAAAGTAGTTAAGGATGTCTGTCATTCTCACATTTTTAGCGCTAGTGTTGGATGTGCACGTCAAAGAAAAGCAAACCTAATTCGCTAAATCAGTTTGGCATGCAGCCCTTTTCAAATTCAGCATCATTTCAGTGCGTTTCAGCCTTCTGCATAGCTTTCAGCCAGGAAATCCCAGGTTTAATTAGGTCATTTGTTCTTGCACAGTTCTGTCCTTGCAAAGTAGGAGGGGAATTTTTATGGGCAGTTGGCATACATAAAAAGTCAATGGCAAATTGTTCTTTGGTTTGCTTAAATTTCAGGTGGTACTTATGAAAATTCCTTAGAAGGAATTTTGTATATTTCAGGACATCAATCAACCAGGGTATGATTTCCTCAGGTTTTGATTTTCATTTGCTCTAGGTTTTTGCCTCTCAGCCTGGAGTCTTTGGAATCCTTAGGGAGCTGTGGCCCTGGAATGCAGGCCTGTGAGGTTATTTTCGGGATTTCAGAAGGCCTAACCAGAATCCTGCAGTCGCAGGGGTGGAGGTGGGGCCGCCTCAATAATTCCTTGCAAATTAATGAAAGCATCAAAGCGTTGTTTGGTTTTTGCCTGATTTTTCTCACACATCTCATGCTGATCAGGACTTATTGACCGTCACAGGTGCCTTCAGTGAATACAAAGGAGGTTGAGTTGCTGCTTAATTGCAGCTGGGCTGATGCTTTCTTTTGACAAGAGGGATCCGGTTGGGGTTTGATGTTTTGGGGCGCTGGTAACAGGGACCCCTATCCAGACAGGATAAAGTGCTGATCACCGCAGTCCTAGCTGAAGGCCAGCAGTCCCCAGGATGCTCTGATCGCTGCCCCACCAGTTTGCTATGTCAGATGATGTGGTGCTGGTGGGGACTGTCCTCATCCCCGTCCATGGCTATTTAAGCAAAAGACAGAGGGGTCCGGTCCAGCGTTGGGACGGAAAAGGACTCCACTACCCGTGAGTGTGTAGGTGCCCTGGAGTCCTGCTTGCTTTTTTCCTTCCAACTCCAGAATTTCGTTTCATATGTTAAAAATACACAGAGAAAAGACTGGAAGGAAATTGACCACAATGTTACCAAATTTAGCAATGCTTAGCAGTGATCGCCTTTCTGCTTCATTTTGCAAATTACCAATAAGGAGCCTAATTCTGTTATTTTAAAAATGGAATAAAAAATACATTTTTAGTGTACATTTGGAATGTTCTCACAGGTTGAGGATTTGGAACACTTGTTGACAAAGGTCATGGGCGTAGCTGAGTTCTGGTATCAGGAGTTCTAACACGAAGTGCTGTAAAGAAACCCGCAGTGAGCATTGCGAGGAGGGCCCTGGAGCAGAAGCTTAGAATTTCTGTTTATGAGTGCTTGAAAGGTTCATATTTCTTCTTTTGTGCAGATTCCAAATGTTTTTGGAAGGCTCAAGAGTAAATAAAATAGCCCTTTGACAGAACTGACAAAAATGGAAGGATTTAGGGGGAAGGCCCAGAAAGTAGTTATACGCAGCATTGTACTGTTAGCTTTGGCAAAGACAACTCTTCAAGCTCCATGTGAAATGCCAGAATAAATGGCTCATTTCTATGGGGCACTTGAACTGTCTGCCTTGTCTACTATTAAAATGCCATTTTCCCTACTTGAATAATAATAACCAACACTTTATAGCACATACTATATGTCAGACACTGTTCTAAGCACTTTACATACATTACTTTGTTTTCTCCTCAAAACAACACCTAGAAATTGATACTCTTACATCTGAGGACTCGGAAGCACAGAGAGGTAAAGTAACATGCCCGAAGTCACACAGGTGGTAATTGGTAGAACCATGATTTGAACCCAGTCTGGCTCCTGGATCTGTGGCCCCAACCACTGCTCTGCCTCTGCTGGGACTTGGCCTTGGGGGTGGGTTCAAGGTCAAAGTCAGGTGGAAGGTTTTGCTGAAGTTCACTCTGCAGCAGGTGCTTGGGTTGCAGGCTGTTGGGTAGCTTGATTTGACTGACTTTTCACTAACTGATCACTCTTTATTGATGTATCTGTTCTGTTGGCCATTCAAAAACAGGAAATATAAAACATGGTTTCGGTCTTCAAGGAATTCACAGCCCAAGTTGAGATATGAAGTGTGTTCTTATGAAAATTTACATAAGCCAAGACGGTTCCTTCTAAGGGACTTGGCTGTACGGAACTCAGTGTGGATATGTTTGTGTTTGTCTTGGGAGAGGACTGTGCTACCGTTTTAAGTGAGAGAATGTCATCACCAAACCAAAAGTTCAGCGTGGATATTCTTCTGTCAATTCTACTGCCCTCCTTGGTTCTTAACTGACATCCTTTATCTGCTGTTTCACTAACTCCAGAACTCGGACCTCTCCTGTATCTCCCAGGCTTGCTTCCACCCCTCATTCTTTCTCTGACAGTGCTTTTGTTTTTGCTTTTTTGAAAAAAACTTTTATTTTTTTTGCGACGGAGTCTTGCTCTGTTGTCCAGGCTAGAGTGCCGTGGCATCAGCCTAGCTCACAGCAACCTCAAACTCCTGGGCTCAAGGGATCCTCCTGCCTCAGCCTCCTGAATAGCTGGGACTACAGGCATGCGCCACCATGCCCGGCTAATTTTTTTCTATATATGTGTGTGTGTATATATATATATACATGTATATACACACACATATATATATATTTTTAGTTGTCCAGATAATTTCTTTCTATTTTTTAGTAGAGATGGGGTCTTGCTCTTGTTCAGGCTGTTCTCAAACTCCTGACCTTGAGCGATCCACCCGCCTTGGCCTCCCGGAGTACTAGGATTGCAGGTTTGAGCCACCATGCCCGGCCTGAAAAAAACTTTTAAATTGTGGTAAAAGCAATAAAATTTACCCACTTAACCATTTTTAAGCATATAGTTCAATAGTGTTAACTATATTCACATCAGTGTGTAACAGATCTCTGGAACTTTTTGGTCTTGCAAAACTAAAAGTCCACATCCATTAAACAATAAATCTGCATCTCTCCCCTCACTTCCGACCCCAGCACCTGCCTTTCTAATTTTTGTTCGCATGATTTTGGCAACTTTAGATACCCTGTATACATGGAATCATATAGTATTTGTCTTTTTGTGACTGGTTTATTTTACTGAGCATAATGTCTGCAAGGTTCATCCAAGTTGTAGCATGTGACAGGATTTCCTTTTAAGGCTGAATAGCATTCCGTTGTACCTATGTACCACATTTTGTTTATCTTTTCATCCGTCAGTGGACACTTGAGCTTACCTCTTGGCCCTTGTGAATAATGCTGCTGTGAACATGGGTGTGCAGATACCTCTTCCAGATCCTGCTTTCGGTTCTTTTTGGCTGTCTACCCAGCAGTGGGATTGCCAGAGCACTATTATCTCTTCGATCTTCCTCAGCTGGTTGTTTCTCCTCAGTGTCTAAACATACTTCAGTTTTTCCCATCTTAAAAAAGCAAAAGCAAACTAAAAAAAAATTCTTTCCCAAACGTTTTCCTCTGTTGACCTCTTTCCTTATAGTCAGATGAATTCCTTGAGAGAGGAATCTTCATTTGCTACTCAACTCCCTCAGCTAACATCCATTTTTCAGCAGATTCCTAAAATTCCTCTAATGGAATCATTCGACTGCAATAGAGTACTGATGGCGGTTACCCTAAAACACACACACTTTTTAAAAATGTGTTTAAAGGTAACGCATGCTCAGTGTAGAAAACAAAAACAAAATACAAAAAGACATCCCACCCTACAAAGATAACCACTATTAACAGCTTGGTACATAATTCTTTCTGTAATAGTATTCTTTCTATCAGTCTTTTTAAATGTTTTAAATTATTTTTATTTTTTTAAGAGCCAGTCAAATTATCAGTGGGGGATCATCTAGTCTTTATTGAAAGACTGTCATATCACACTGCACCTGTAGTTTTGTAGCCTGCTTTAATTTTTAAATAAAAGCAACACATGTACATATTTTTAAGATTTTTACACTTATTTTATAACAGAAATCAGCTGTCCCCTCTTCTTTCTATACACTAGTTCCTTAGATCTAAGATAATCATTTTCAAATAGTTTAGCTCTTTCTCTCGTGTTAATCTTCAAGTTTTGAAATAATTTATTTACATAATTTAAATTGATTCCAGTTCTTAATCCCTCAGCCGATATATGCCTTAAAGTGGTATATGTGACTTCTTTTTCACGTTTGGGTTTTATCTCTTTACTGTGATGGAAGATCAGACTTAACTCACTGGCAGGGCCCCGCAAACACTGCTGCTGTGGAGCGAGGGAGAAGCTGCGTGAGTCTCTGTTCCTGAACACCAAAGCATCCCCAGTTGGAGGAAATAAGATGAACCAGCTTACAGTGTAAAGAACAATCGATTGTTTTGCAGTTCTCTCTTAGGATAGTAATTCTAGATTTTTCTTTCCTTCAACTGTGTTTGATCTGTTCTCATCTTTCATGTTGGAAGCTTTTCAAAAATACCTGGTTATCTCTGGCTGTTTATATTTAAGAGTGAGGCACTTCAACAAAAGCTGATTGGAATCCACCTGGGCCTGCACACTGGTGGCCTCTTTTTTATGTGATTTGGTTGGAACTCATGTTTTTCCTTGGGGAACCCCAGAGGTAGGTGTCTATAGGCCTTCTCTGCTGTGTCCTCAAGTTTCTACAGAGAAGACTTCTCTAGTGTTCTGCTGCGGGGTGTGAGGTTCGCTGCCGGAATTCTGTAACAGGAGCCGTAGAATCTCTACGGAGGTCATGTGTTCTGCTTCTGCCTGGCCAGGGAAGGGCAGGTGCCCGGTTGTGTGGGATGGGAGGTTTTCCAGATTCTCAGCCGCTCCTTCTGTGTACAGTCGCCTCTCTTTTCACTGGTATCTGATGCCTGCGATTACTGAGCCGTCCAGAGCTTTGTCTTGCAAGTGGCGTGCTGCTGCTTGTCATCTCCCTCTGCAGGCTTCAGTTTCAGCTTTACTCTAAGTCAGTTACCATTCTTCAGTTTACTTTCTTTCTTCTAAAATATTATTGATGTTCTTCTGCTCTCTCCCTCTTGTAGCTCCTTTTGTGGGATGCTGCCTCTTAAATTTAACGATTACCATTTTAGTGGAGTTTAGGCAGGGAATAGAGGTGAATGCCTGAGTGTAATCTGCAGTGTTGACTGAGGAATGTTAGTGGACGGTCTTAACTTGGTGAGTATTTTCCCCCGGCACTTAGTGTTTCCCCATACTGTGCACTTTATTGGCTGCATATTGACCAGTTGGATGATTCTGCTATGCTTTATTGTCCCAGTCCTCTGTTGTTAGTTTATGTTTCTACATTTTTGTTAGTATAAATCCTTTATTTAATATCTTCATTGATATACCTTCTTCTGTCTTTACAATTATTTTCTTAGGTTAGATTCCTAGAAACGGAATTACTGTGTTAAAGTATATAATAAGCATTTTTAAGACTCTTGAATAGATCTTTCCAGCTTGCTTTCTGAAAGAGTTGAACCAGTTCGCACATCCACCGAACATGAATGAGTGTAGCCACTTCATTGCAGATAACACTTCTCCTTGCCGGTGAGGAAAGACCTGGGGTGAATGAAATTAACATCAGTAATTCTTTCAGTCCACCTGCTACAAAGCTTGGCCGAGGTCACATCCTGGCCATGTGACCTATGGCAAATTAATTACCTGCTCTGTACTTCAGTTTCATCCCCAATAAAGTGGAAGATAATAGGAATAATAATAAGGGAATAGACTTAAGTTTAGATTTTTGCCTGGATGGCAGAAAATGGAGAAGAGTAGAACTAATAAAATCAGTTTCTTAAGTAGTACTGATAAGATTTTCTTTGTTGTTAAAAAGCGACTTGTTGGAAGGGGGAAATGATACATTCTAATAACAACAAAAAAATCACACAATAGGAAAAAGTACAAAGAAGAAATTCAAAGCAAAAACCTCACCCCAAATCTCACCATTTAGAAATAACGTTGTTACCATTTTGTGAGCTCCATCTGGAACGTGACATAGGCAAATCCAGAGAGATGGTGGGATCTTACTATACATACATGTTATCTTATTTAAAGGTATAAAATAGAATTGACTTTAATTATAGCAAAGGAAAAGAAACTGAAGCGAGATCGAAAGAATCACTGACTCCTCCGCAAGAGAGATTAGCGCTCTCTTTGAGAAACTAAATTTATGAGAAAAAGTGATAAACATTAAGAGATTAGAATAACTTCTCACAAATTATACTTCACATGGAGACTCTCTCCTTTGAAAGCTGAAAAAATTAACACTGACCTTAATGCCGCTCCTCTTCCCCCAGCTCCAAAATTTTATCAGTTAATTATGAATGTTACAAGGTAAAGGACTGTGACAATTCTATTCTCTTCTGATACCACAATTCCCATAGCTTTTAGTCTTTTTCTGGGATGGATTCAGAACTTGTCACCAGTTTTTTTTACTGTGGTTTTATTATTCCGAGTTTTTAATTCTGATTCGTTCTTGGTTGGCTGGATTTTACTGTCAGGCTGTGTTATTTAAAGAAGTCCTGGTGGTCACTGCGTTCCTTGAGGTCTTACAGTTTAAGCATGGCTGTTTCTTGCCTTTATATTTGAGCAGTTTGGCTGAGTACCAAACTGGGTCATACTTTCTTGCCCTCAGAATCTCATAGACATCGCTCCTGTTCTTTTTTAGTGTTGGATATTTCTGGAGGAGAAAGCTGAAGCCAGGTTAGTGTTTCTTTCTCTTGCACATGACTAGCTTTTTCCATTGGATGTGCCCATGGGATTCTTTCATTCTTTCTGAAGTTTAGAGCTTTACCAGCATGTTTGGGCATTGGCTGTTTTATATCAGTTTCCTGGGATTTCCTGTACCATAATATCTGAAGATTCAAGTCTTTGTATCAGAAGGTTTTTAAGATCTTTTGATACTTTTGCATATATTTTTAATAACTTTCACTTTTCAGGAACCATAGTTGTTCTGTCTCCTTTGTCTTCCAGTTCTAACATCTCTTGTTGTTATCACTTCCTTTGTTGTTGTTCCTTTCCACTGATTTTGAGTGGTTTCCTCAAGTTTGCTGTCTCTGTGCTTACACTATGTTTTATTGTAGTCATGTGGCTTCCATTCTGTAAAATCTTTTTCTAAACCATTTCTTTCTTCAGCTCTCTTAGTCCCTTTCAAACTTCTTAGATTAAATGATAATCAGTTCTTTGGAACTTCACATCTAGTCTCTGAGCCTCTTCTTTTAGAGACCATTCCATCTTGACTGTTTCTGAGACCATGGAGAGCTATTTTTTTCTGAACTCTTGGCCTCTTACCTTTGCTGATTTTCAGGGCCAGCTTGCTGGGCATATGTCCTGTGCATTCACGTAGGGCTCCACACTTGGATTGATGCTCTGTCATCACTGTCATGAAATTCTTAATTTTTGAACAACGAGCCCTGCGTTTTCATTATGTAGCAGCTCCGGTTGATTGTTTTTACAATGCACGTCATCTGCCTTTGCCTGTGTTCTACTCTGTGATTACTCATCTTGGAAGGAAGCTGAGCTCTTTGCTACAAAAACTGCTGTGGGATTTGTTGAGGATCGGAAGGCGGGGGTGGGGGTGTGGTGAGACAGCTACCCACATTCACTGCCTCCTGTGTCCTTTTAACAACCGTGCTGTTTCTTTTACCTTTTTGACTTTTAGGCGTCTCATAGCAAATCCTCTTAAGGCCCTGGCTCTTGGACCCGAGGTTTGTCATCTGGTGGACGTGGTGGCTGTTCCCCTCCTTTCACCTTCACCTTTCTGAGACTGAAACAGGTCATGTCTTAGGTATTAAAAATGACATCCACATGGTTCCTCCTTCAGCTCCAGCTTCCTGGCTATGTGATCAGATTTTAACTTTTAAAATACTTGAGAAGGGAAAGCAACATCAAAGATCCAAAGATCCAACAAATATTTTAATGTCTTTTTAAAGTTATATACTATAAGGGTATAGGAGAATTGGAAAATTGTTCATACTATATTAAAATTTAAAAGCAGTTTATAAAACAGTCTAGTATGATCCAGATTTTGACTTTTAGGTAAGAAAGACTATGCATTCCAAAATATTTGGAAGAAAAATACCAAATTGCAGTTTCCCATATTGCTGAAATCTATCCTGCTTTCGCCTGTGGTATAGCACTAGCAAACTCTGCATCCTTTAGTATCTCAGTAATAACACTCTCTGTGTTATTTGTGAGGGACTCCTTTTTTAAAAAAGATTTAACCCTTCCTAATCTGCTTTTGTGGATTCATTCTGATCTTTTTGGCTAATACTAATAGTCGTCTTTGAGCTTATGACTATTTTTTAAGATTCATAATTTTATTGATGAGATACTTTGAATGGTGAAGAACCAATTTGACAACCAGCACTCTTAAAAAACAAAATAAAAACTCCGGCTCACAGTGTTTGCCAATTTCCATGGTGTAAATACTCCCACCATGGCCAATTTCAGGCTACCAGCATGAGGTCGTTGGACACAGAATCAGGAAGAGATGTGCAGCAGCACATTCTTACATGTTACCGTACATGTACAACAGGCAAAAATCACTTCAAGATCATAGATAATAGTGAAATGTGAAATAATTAGGAAGTATTGATTTTTGATATTTTTAACATAAGTGTAACTTTATGTAATTTATTTTTAATAATATCTTTATTTAACAACTGGATGGTAAAAATTGCTAAAAATTTAACAGTGGGGCTCATGAGCTGATACAAATTGCCTCCAGCATACCACCAGAAAGAACTGTTGAATTTTTAAAAAGGGCTTATCAGAGCAAGTAGAAGACATAAAGCATTCAGGTGTTGGGGTTAGTATGGGGCAGCTATCTAGGGTTGGTTCAGGTGCCGTTTGGCTCTTAGATCTTTATTCTGGGATGGCTTGCTTTCTATTTAAGATTCCATGTGACCAGAATACCAGTAGAAGACTTAAGGAAATAATCAAGTGCTCTGTTCTTTATTATATAAGTTCTTGGCATTTGGAATAGGATGGTACCTTTCCTGTGGATACCATTTCTGGAAATGGTACCCATTCCTTCAGGACCCTTTTAATTACATCCCAGTGACTTTGATTCTCTGACATTTATTCAGTCATCTTTTTTTGTTGTGTTGGTAAAACATACGTAAGAGTTACCATGTTAACTGTTTTCAAGGGTACAATTCAGTGGCATTAAGTATGTATTTAACATGGTTGTGCAACCATCACTACCATCCATCTCCAGAACTTTTTCATTTTCTCCAACAGAAACTCTGTCCCCATTAAACACTAACTCCCCGTTCTCCCTCCACCCCTATCCCCTGGGAACCACCATCCTACTTTCTCTCTCTGGATTTGCCTACTCTAGATACTTCATGTAAGAAGAATCATGTAATACTTGTCCTTTTGTGGCTAGCATATTTCACTTAGCATGATCTCTTCATGCTCCATCCATGTTGTAGTATGTGTCAATTTCCTTTTTAAGACTGGATAATATTCCATTGAATGTATACACCACATTTTGTTTATCCGTTCATCTGCTGATGGACGACTTGGGTTGCTTCCAGCTTTTGGCTATTGTGAGTAAAGATGTTATGAACATGCGTGTACAAATATCTGTTTAAATCCCTACTTTCACTTCTTTTGGGTATGTTTATACCCAGAAATGGAATTGCTGGATCATACGGTAATTCTGTGTTTAATTTTTTTTCAGGTATATGCCATTTTCCACAGCTCATTCATAAGATTTTTGACCTGGAAACTAATATAGCTTTCCAAAATTATTCCACTGATTTAATTGTATCTCTTCTCATGCAGATAGTGTGTCTTTCTCTAAGCTTTATCTTTTGTGATGGTGTTCTTTCAACACATCATATATTCCAGTGTCTACAGTGTCATGTGATAGCCCAGTCACGAGTACAGATATCATCATATAAGGCATTATACGATAAATGCCAGAAGAGAATCACGAGATGCTCTGAGCTCTCAAATGGAGGGGAACAGGACAAATTTCATGGCATTTGAGATAATCTTTGACAAAGGAAGAAAATGTTGCCAGGTGGAGATTTGGGGAAGGATGATCTAGGCAGAGGTAAGGAAAGCAGGCTGTGCGCCCTGAGGATAAGTTGAGAAAGTCTGGGAAGGTAAGTTTGTGTTATCTTACAGGGTCTTGAATGTCAGGCCAAATAATTTATCCAATTTTGTAGGTCATGGAGAGAGATGAGAGGCTTTCAGTAGGGGAGTAACATGGTTGTAGTTGAGTTGAAAACAGTTTAATGTGGGCCGTCAGGTGGATTATCACTTGGACCTGAAGACTATAGTTAGAAAAACTGTGTGGCTGTTGAAATAATCTAATGAGAGGGCTATGGGGAAATGTAAAATTAGTTGTCTTATCCCATGTTCCTCTCGTTGATGTAATTTCTGTGACCAGAGTGTTGTTCAGTTTTTATCTGTCACCTTTTAACCTTTATGTAAAACATGCCATCAGATATGACATTTAATATATACATTGAACCTTCTTTAGGGAGTTAGTCAAATCATTAAGACAATTATTTGCGACTTGAGGTAAAGGAAATAAAAGTCCCGTGAAAGAGTGTTCAAATTTGCTATTCCAACTTGTCAGAGGAAATCTTCTGGAAGCTCTAAAATTCCTTGCAATGGGCGCCGCGTTTGCTGTGCGGAACGTGGACCGGCTGCGCTGCCAGAGTGCACGTGGCTGTGGCCGTTGGTCATCCTTTGGGGCGTGTGGCCTCTTCTTGCGGGGCTGGATGTCTTTCGAGTTCCAGCAGCATCCATGTGGGCAGGGACTCATTGTTCACAGCTTTGTCCTGAATGGCCAGAGCAGTCTTTGTAAGAACGATGGCTCAATAAATACTTCTTGAAAGAATGAAGTTTCTAGATGTGAGGGCGAGGGTATGCTATCTTAAAGGCTTAAAGAAATGCCCTAGGGCTTTGACTGCTTTCTGAGCTGTCCAGGTTGACCAGAGGGCCCCACGCAGGCCTCTTTGTGGCTCTGAGGAAGGTGAAGGCTGAGCCTTCTGCAGTTTCTGCCCTAGAAGGACCCTACTGGATCCCGGAGCGGTCCTCCTCCCAAGCTGTTTGTGGTGTAAAACAGGAGTGGGTGTCCTGGATAGCCAAGATACACTAGGTGTGCCCAGACTCATTCTCTGATTGACACTAATTGACCTTATGTGTGGTGAGGACAGTCTTTGGCCTCTAGAACCAGGATGTTTCTGAGGTTGCAACTCCAGGCTGGTAGCAAACCGGTAAGGCTCATGGAAGCTTGCCAGCTCTGCAGGCGTCAGCCTTCCATTGGCTTCCATTGTTCTTGGCCACAGGGCCGGAGAGAGAGCACTTCCTCCTCTACCTGTTGTGTGATGTTGGGCCACTTCCCTTGATGTCCCAGGGAATGATGTGGGCCAGGTGGCTTGATGGATGCTTTCTGATAGGGACATTCTTGTTAACCAGGAGTAAGGTCAAGGCGTGCACAGTGGCCAAGTGCTGGCACTTTTGCTTTCTGCAGGGCTTTAAGTAGATCAGGCAGCCGAGGCAGGCTTCTTAAGGCTGTGAGGGTTAGAAATGAGCAACTTTTTTTTTTTTTTGTCATCATGCAACAGTACAGGGAAAGCATTTAAAATGTATTTAAGGTCTTTAATTTTTAATACTTTGTTCAATACATATCCTTTGTCTACCTAAATTACCGTGGTCTGTTTCAGGCCAAGTTCACCGAAGACACTGTTGCATTTTCTACGCCACACCTTGATCATGGGCAAAGGCAGATAGTAACAGCTTTTGGTGATGAGAGAATGATTAAATATTCTGTTAAGAAACCTGGTATTATATTCATCATGGGCTACTGGGTGAGTAAAAAAAAAAAAAAAGAAAGAAACCTGGTATTACAATAAGCAGTACAGAAAAGGACTTGAGTAAATGATAAATCAGACAACCAGATTATGTAAATCATAGGAATAGAAATTCCCTAACCAACCCAATGTGTATTCAAATTAAATACATATTCAGTAGGGAGGATATTTACTCATTATTACCGTGCATATTATGGAGACTTCTCAAGTGCATAGTTGAATTTTCAATTTAAAAACTGTTTTGAAGCCTAATATAATAAATATATTTCACATTTTTATTTTTAGTTCCCCAGGAAAGATTTCAAACATAGATAGCGTATTATCACAATTTCAGAAGCAACAGTTGATATTTGTGAGTTCTGTTAACAAAAATCTTGTGGGTGATTCTCACTAAAAAGTAATTACTTTTATCTTTTTCATGTAAGTTTTGCCTTCACATTATACAGTGCTTCCTGTACTAGAAATGTCTGTATTTAATGACTGAAATTTGTCCCCTCTTTGTCCTTTGCTGTTAACACTTTCATTCCCTCTTGTCCTTGTGCCTTTTGGTTTTCTTGACCCTGTCTGTAATAGCTTTATATTAACTTGTCTCTTTGTGAGCTTGATCTGTTGAATAATTGTAATGGTAGTAGGATTAAAGCGATTCCCACTTCTTTGTCCTTTCCTTTTAAAAATATTTAACATTTTTCTCCTTTTCTGCAAGGTTATTTTGCTTTGACATTGGAACAATTACTGTGCAAGCCTTTTAAGATGAATTCTGTTCCTATGTTGTACCTCTGCATCATCTCAAGAAATGGTAAAACTCTGAAAAAATTCACTTTTTCTTAGGTTATTCTTTCTAGAGGTATATTCATTATAAATCAACGTTTGAAGAAGCTCCTACCTTAAGGTCTTTAACTCTGTGTTTATTTGTACCGTTTTCTGTCTCCCAGGCTTACTAGAAGCAAAATCAAGGTTGCCTGATAGGAAATTTGCAGAGCCCATTTCTTTCCCAGCTGGGTAATAGATAGGTAACAGGCATCATATGGTGTTCCAAGCAGATCTATGAACTGTGCTTTCTGCAGTTTTCTTTTCTTTTTTTTTTTCTTTAGAGACAGGGTCTTGCTCTGTTGCCTAAGCCAAAGTATAGTGGCCTTATCTGAGCTCACTGTGGCTTCGAACTCCTGGCCTCAGTTGATCCACCCACCTCAGCCTCCCTAGTAGCTGGGACTGCAGGAGTGTGCCACTATGCCCAGCTAACTTTTAGAAAATTTTTTTGTAGAGATGGGGTCTTGCTGTGTTGCTCAGGCTGGTGTCAAGCTCCTGGCCTCAGGTGATCATCCTGCTTTGGTCTCCCAAAGCACTGGGATTACAGGCATGAGTCACTGTGTGTGTCTGATTTTCTTTTTTTACGTTAAAAACAGTGACGTAGGTAGCCTTTGACTCCAGAATAGCAGTTACGAGTACTCTAGATGTAGCGCTCTGCCTCCCACCACCTCCCCAGACCTGCTCCTGGCTCTGTCCCACCCACACCCAACCCTCCCTAAGAGCAGAGAGTAGACATATATCACGGCCAGGACCTTCCTCCCCCACCCTGTGCTGCTGGAGGCATTCTGGGGAACTCCCAGGCCAGCCCCAGCTGCCGTGGTAACCTCTGGTGCTGCTGGGTTCCCCACAGTGGTCCCCGTTTTTCCTGCTCTAAGGTGCTTCAACCTGCAGAACCCTTGACCGGACTGACCCTTGAGCACCTGCCTGTATTCTCAACGTCAAAGAGCAGCCTTAGGAGTCTCTGAATAGGTGAAATGAGCATTGGGAACATCAAATTGGGCTTCAGAATATACTTATCAATAGAAATGAAACTATGAATAGTAGTTAGGTCTTGTTCATACTGTCATTAAACTTCGTTGTGATGAAATGGGCTTTTCAGGGTTGGATTGAGATCTCTTCTACCATATAACAGTGCAAAATGCTTTTTGGGTTCCAAATATTCATCAGTAAGAGAGTAAATATTTGGAATAACACCTGTTTACAGTCTGTAGACTACCAAGATGAATTTCATCCCAGTTATGAAGGCATTATAGGTTACTATGCTACTTCATTTTTATCTTCAATACTTTTTTCCCCTCTTGCAATACAGCGGTAATACCAACCTCCCCATTAAAGGAGGAGAAAAGTGACTTACAATCCTGAAACCCCAACAGGTCAGATTCTTTGCTTCTGACATCCAGACCCTGGCAGTGCATTCAGAATCGTTGCACAGAAGCAATTGTTTTTTTTTTAAACTATAACATTATAGCAGGTTGAGTCTTCTGTGTTTTTTAGTCTTCATGCTTATAATTTTTGAGTGTATACTATTTCAGGTAGCAGATGTACCATAGTTTGGTTAACTTTTCTTTGGGTGTTTTTGAGTTGGCATTAATGTAAATACTACAAAGGACACCTTTGTGCCTATAGCATTTTTATTCCTTGAGATAATTTCCCAAAGCTAAATTTCCATAAATAGCAAATTACAGGACGCCTGCAGTAATTTATAGAATTGGCACATACTGATTTCTGTGTGCGTTGAATTACATCTCCATCACTGCCAGCAGTGTAATATTGACTGTTCCTTGCTGTTCTAATTTCAAAAAACTAATCTCCAGGAAAATTTCTTTTGCCATTTTAAGAAAAATTATTGATCATGGGCAGCTGTTTTAGATTGAGAAGAAAAGTGAGAAAGCCAGAGAAATTTGCTCATACGAGTAATAAGAAAGGACTTGGTCCCTCTAATCTTAAATGGGTATTTTATCAAGTGAAATAGATTGAGTGAGATGTCTATGTTTCTCCAGTCCCTTACCTAAGCCACAAATTACATTGCTATGTATATCACACCCGCACATATCTCAGGGCTCAGTAACCTTTCACGAGTAAGATGCCTTGCTGCGCCCCCTTGCCTTCTGATAATTATGGCTTCTGTGTCACCAGACAGCCAGACTCTTCTTACATATGTTTATTTCCGCTCATAAAAGAAATGTGCTGAAGTTAGAAGCAGCCGGCTGATTTCTTTATTTAGAGCGACCTGTCAGAGTGAGGGGGATCATAGTCTGGGAAGAGATGTCATGTGAGGCATTTAGTACATTGCTGTTAAATTTCCTCATGGCATTTCTCTGTGTTAGTTATGATTTGCATGCCATTAAAGCCGTCACTGAAGTAATTAATACAAGATATCTGATAAGTAACAAGAATGGGGCCATTTTCTGGGACTCAGAGTTTAGGGAGATGTTCTTTAATTATTCAAAACTCTTTGGGCACATTCTTCAAGTAGCACCCCCTTTGCTGTACTGTGACCCAGCCTTTATTCCTGTCTAATTCATAACCATGTTGTGCACGTTTCTTCCAAATGCCTTGTAGAAATTCAGGTTTGTTATTGCTCCGACAGTTTCCTTATCTCCCAGCCTAGAAATCTGCCAGAGATGGAAAGGAGGTGATCCATTTGGACAATAGCTTCTTAGCAAGACATTTTAATTTCTGGAACTACATAAAATTAATAGATTCTTTAGTTGTACTGCCTGCTTATTTTCTAGATGGATTTTTGTGTTGCTTTTCATGCTCTCTAAAGTATTCTTCGTGAATTTTTATACCGTAGAAAATTTGTATATTAACTTAAAGAAGGCTGTCATACTACTGCATTGGTTCTTCCGGAACAGTAACAGGGTTATCTCCCCATCTACCTATGGCTTCTTTAAATTGCTAATTAGCCACACTTGATTATCGGTATTGATCAAGATAATTAACTAATCACGATTTAAATGTTTAATATAAATAAAATAGTTAATGTTGGAATGGTAATAATTTTTTGTTTATAATGGTCATAATAAATATGGAACTGTAAGAGTTTTCAACTTTCAAACTGTGATTTTTTGAGACCTGCAGTTGAAGTTCTGCTGTCTGGGGCACATATAAGTAAATCTTTATCGCTGATCATTCCTAAGCTCTACGCGGTTGCCCTGGTAGGATGGCCACTCCAAAACAGCTTGCCTACAAATGAAATGCATGATATACACGATCTAGATAGCTTTCCCTTGTGACTGACTCAGTCGAAGCAGAAGTGGATGCCGGAAGCTGAGGATGTTTGAGAGGAGAGGTTGCTGTGTTCATTGAATTGCACTGACATGAGGTTTAAATGCTGTGATGCTGGATCTACATTCATTGGAATGACATATATTTAAGCTCACCTTTCTGTTTCAAGATAACAACAAATTTAAGACATTAAATGGATGTTAGGTTACTTGGCACAATGAAGATGGAGCTTTATGGTTTCTTTTAACCAGTCATAGGGCCCAGTATTGGTGACAGCCTCTGCAGATGGGCAGCAAATGTCCCCTGCCTTGACCTGGGTTTCATCTACCCCCTCAGGCCCAGCCTTCTCACCTGGCAGTGACAGGAGCCTTTCTGGACCTCAGTGCCACCTGCTCTGGAGGATGGCTGGGCAGCTCTCTCCTTGGGCATTCCTGGCAGGCGCACCTGAGAGTTGCCCTGTTGGCCAAGAAGGGTTCCTGGCCATTTGTCCTGGGCCGGGCCTGACTCTCCTGGCATCAGATGTGTAGCCATTTCACAGTGACTTTTGGACCTTCTGAAAAGAAGAGAAATAAAAATCACACCTGATCTCATCTCCCAAAGAAAACTTATTTTGCTGTATCTGCTACCAGTTGCTCTTTAATGCTCATATAAATGAGAGTAGTAATAAAGAATAGATGTTCAATTTTTGAATGCCATTTTAGGATAGCAATTAATTTATATGATCGATAATATCTTTTCAAGTGGATGGTTTTCCATGGGTTATTCCATCCCAGATTCCCAATTTAAATCCTGCTTATTCATAGTAGATACTCTTTTTGTGTGTTTTTCATGGCTTACTTAGGATTTTATTTAGATTTGAGTATAATTTTCTTTTTAAATGTTCCTTTTTTTTTTTGCTCAAGTAAAATGAGTTTAGGAATATAATGTTTTTTAAAAAAATAGATTGTTTATATGAAAATTTGGAAAAAATCCTCAGGCTTGTTTATATACATACTTGGGGGAGAGAAAAATTTCATAACTACTTTCTGATTTTTTTTGTTAGCCTATTCATGTTTTCTGTAATAGGTTATATTTTTTGTTTACTTTTTTCTGTTTTTTTATATTGTGTTTCAAAATTCTTCAGACAAAGACTTTCTTCATTATTTTTGCTTATATTGGTATAGAGAAGAATACATTTCCTTTTCAGCGAGGCTTTGGTAGGATACCATTTACTTATGTTTTCAACATTAAAAATATCCTTAGTGACTTCATTTTTTTTTATTTCTTCCAACCAATGTTTTACTATAAAAGAATATTTGAGCTTGCAAATGATTGGTTGAATTTTGCTTTCCTATTTCTAATTTTATGTTTTATGATCTGAGACTGTATAACATACATAGAACTGTTACAGGTGAAAGTTTGTGTTTCAAGCAAAATTGTTCTTATTTGAAAAACTGGAATATGATGTAAGAAAACGTATCCTTATTTGTCATTTCCTGCTTTGCAGATACTGTTACTTCTGCCCTTATTGTACTGATTAGGTTTGTGTTTCCTGGACTAATGGCTCGTTAGAGTGGATTTTATAGGATGTTGGTGCCGTCTAGATTTTGGCTGCCACATAACTGAGCCTCAGGCAGCCCTTCTGGAAAACAGAGGTCATGGCACCTTCTCTAGGCTGCGGGAGGACCAGGGAGACCTGCTAGTGAAGGGCCAGACCCTGCGTGGCCTTCCCTGCTGCTTCCCAGCTCTCTGGTTTTTCACAGACACTCCCAGTAAAGCTTTCTTCTCCAGGTACCTACCCCATAGGGTTGTTGTGTAGAATCGTGAGCATTAAACTAAGTGACGCAAACAAGTGCTTTAATGAATGGCACTTGTACTAGGTAAAAGCACTTTGTGGGAAGGTGAAATGATTTTGAGTGGAAAAATGTACATTTCTCCACAGTTACAGAAATGGAAGCACTGTGCTTGGATGTTTCCTTTCAGACTGTGACTTGTCCCTTTAGGCAGAAAGTGATCTGGAACTTACTCCTCAACGTCACTTCACTGTCAGCTTTTCCCTCTCAGGATGTGCGGCTGAGGACAGGTCCTGGATCTGGTTTCGTATCTGTCTGTCTTAACCAAGCAGTGTGTTCCGTGGGAACCGAGTGTTTGCTTTGGGAGAGGAAGGGTTATCTTCGAATTTCCCCTGGGCTTTTGTTTTTGCTTTGCCTGCCAGTGTCTGCTGCGTGTCTGTCAGTGTTGAAGCTCTGCAGTGTTAAACTACTTTTAAGAGCAGTGAGTTTGCCTGTGCTCTGAGTGTATTTAGCTCTAACCCACTTCAGTAGGGGCTTCCGAGCATTGTTGGGCGCCTTTCTGGCTGCGCGAGGAAAGAGGCGCAGTGGGTGTCTTCCGTGGGTGCTCGGTGTGTCCTGTGATCTGTTGTGTCAATAGAATGTTTGTGGTAAATCCTTGCTAATGGACATGGGAAAAGTTTGAAGACATTTAAAAATTCACAATTTAGACCCATAAAAAGACAGTACCCCATAGGCTTTATAGGTGTAGTAATAATTTAGTAAACATTTTGATGATTTCAGCATCCCTGGTAGCTTATGTGAGTGATTTACTCAGTAGCTCTACTGGCACCTTTGTGCTAGAAAAGGAGTGAGATTTGGGAGACTTTGTGATTGCATCTAAAATGACTGAATTGTAAGGTCACTGGATGGTAGAGAAGATGACAACTTTAGAGATTGTCATGTCCAGGAGGGCCCATGGCGTGAGGGTTGAGACCAAGCACTGTGGCACTAGCCTGTCTGCATCTGGTCCTCTGTCTGTCGCATACTAGCTGGGTGACTGTGGGCAAGTTAATCTTTTGTGCCTTACTTAGTTTCCTCACCTGTAAAAGGGGTCAATGATAGTGTCCACCTATTGGTACTTGTGAGGATTATGGAAGTTAATGTTGGGCCAGGTGCAGTGGCTCATGCCTGTGATCCCAGCATTTTGGGAGGCCAGTGCAGGAGTATTGCTCAAGGCCAGGAGTTCGAGACCAGCCTGAGCAACATGGTGAGACCCTATCTCTACAAAAAAATAGAAAAATTAGCTGGGTGTGGTGTTGCACACCTATAATTTCAGCTACTTGGGAATCTGAGGCAGGAGGATCCCTTGAGCCCAGGAATTGGAGGTTGCAGTGAGCTATGATGACACCACTGTGCTCCAGCCTGGGTGACAGAGTGAGGCCCTATCTCAAAAAGAAAAAAAAAAAAAGTTAGTATTTATAAAGCTCTTAGAATAGTGCTGCCACGTAGAAAGCGCTGCGTAAGTGTTGGTTAAATTAAAGTAATAATTTTTATATTTTTTTCTACATTTCTATGAATGAGAAACCTAAAATCCTGGAGAGAGTAAGTTAATTTTATGATACACTCAAAATGTCAAAAATTAGGATTAGAACCAGGCCTCCTCAGCTAGTGATTTTTCTTTGTCATGATGAGGAATGACTCCAGCTTGGAGGACAATCAGATGGTGCCTAAATCTAAGTCACTTTCCCTCCTTTCAGCAGTCCACAACAGCAATGTGCTGTTCATAGTTGTTAATTTTTTAGTAGACAACATTGTTTAATTAAATACCTTATTTATCAACCAGACTGACATTTAAACTTCCTCATTTTTTTTCACAAGGGATTTCACTTTATTACGTCCTTTTTTTCCTTGACATTTCTCTATTGTAATTAATCATTAATTCTAGGGGAAGTGTTCCAGGATGTGATACCTTTCACATTTCTGTTGTATTTTATTATATCATTTGGCTTGTAATAATATCGATAGTTTATTTCTGGAAAAATATTGAAACTTAGAGAATTTAATAGTCTAATTTTTAATGGCTTAACAGAAATTGCTTTCCTTTACCCACCTTGAAGGAAGCCCTCTTGGTAAACTTTAGGAAACGCTTTCCTTTTTCTTAAAGTTGTATAAAATCATGCCATGACTCCAGAATAGATGTCAGTGGAATATTACACACGATGCAGCATGCGTTTAAATCTTGGCATGTATTTCTTAAGCGTCATTTCCAGAGCATTTGACACTTTAGCAGAGGTAGAGGGTAGGAGAATTTCTTACTGAAAACTTCCTTATGAAATAATGAGGCTGTTGGGAATATGCTGGCTTGATTTGGAAACACATTTAATGATTCTTTGTAGTTTATTAAAGAAAATACCTAATGCCTTTTTTTTTCTAAAATGTAACTCTCCAGACACATTTTTAGTTATTTATTAAGTCCTGTTATTTTCTCATGGAGTAAAGGAGGCAAGTTAGCCAGCAGCGCCTCTGAGATCAGCTAAATTACCTGTCAGGAGCCAGATACTGACAGCCCATTGTCTGTCCAGCGAGCCCGGGAACTCTCTGCCTCTCGTTTCTAACCTCAAGCTCATTCTGCTACCTTTGCAGGTAACATCAACTTGCTCCCATTTCTGTAACTGAAAAGCATTTCAGAGTAGCCCCCAACTGGGAGCAACTGTGATGTTTTTTCATTAGGGGAATGGAGAAACTGTGGTACATCCATACAACAGAATATTTCTCAGCAATGAAAAGAAGTGAGCTATCAAGCTACAAAAAGAAGACATGGGGGAAGCATAAATGTATATTGCTTCATGAAAGCAGCCAGTCTGAGAAGGCTGCAGGCTCGGGAACTCCAGGTCTATGACATTGTGGAGAAGGCAAACCCATAGGGACAATAGAGAGATGAGTGGTCGTCAGGAGGCAGGGTGGGGAAGGATGGACAAAGTCTATTCATTTAAAAAAAAGTACAGACTAAAATATTTGCTATCCACATTAATGGTAAGTCTGGCTGCTTCCTCCCTTTCTCCACTGAAACCTTTTCGTAGCAGCGACTGCATGATCACACCAGAGCTAATGAATGGACATTTCTTTTTTTTTTTTCCCTCTTTTTTAGGTTATTATTTTTTTTATTTCAGCATATTACGGGGGTACAAATGTTCAGGTTACGTATATTGCCTTTGCCCGACCCGAGTCAGAACTTTAAGCGTGATGAATGGACGTTTCTTAGTCCTCATTCGTGCAGCCCCACCGAGGCTGGGCCTCTGGGCTTGGTGCTCTTGCCTCCTTGGTTCCTGCTAGGATTTTACAGTGGATTTTCAGCTCAGTCTTTTGTAACTATGGAATTCCCCCCGCAGATAGAGCGGGGGTTGTCACTGATGCTCTCTAGAAGTGTTCCCAGTACCGAGAATCGGGATTCCTTCTCGGGAGGCTTCCCCTCCCTGCCTGTGGATAGTGGCTGTGCTCCAGCCCACCTCTTGGTCCCTCTGCTCAGCTCACCAGAGTGGAACTTCGGAGAAAGCATTTGAGAGGTGATGGTGATGGGGCTGGGGAAATGGAGGCAGTCACCTTTAGAACCTTCCTGGACATCCTCCCTCGGTGCCCTGCAGTCACCTCAGTCAGCCACATGGATCGAGGCGCCTCCTTGTTCTGTCTCTCACGTGCATCGAAGTTCTGGACTTGTCCATAATTCCATCATCTTCATCCAGTTTGTCATCAGCATCTGATGGTTCTTAACTGTCAAAGTGTTTGCAGGACTTGCCTCCTTTTCCTGTCTCCTCATTGTCATCACCATCTTTTCTTGCCTGGAGTGTCACAGATGTTTCCCGATTGACCTCATCCAGTCAACACACACTGTCTACTTTTTTTCTTAAAACTGCATGGTTTTACCTTGTCTTAAAAGCCTCAGTGGCTCGTTCTGATCCATCTCACTCCTTGGCCTGTTATTTGAAGCAGACCAACATCTGCCTCTTACCTGCCTTTCTCATTTCCTTTTCATCATTTTCTCACGTTTATTAGTATGGCTTCACCATCGGCACAGCTCCTGGTACATGATACTTAAGAACTGTTAGCCTTTTGTCAAGGACTAGCTGATGTCTCCGTTCCTCAGTAAAGTGGCATCCTCTCTTTTGGAGGTTTAAAAATTTCATGTAATACCTGTTGTCAGAAGTAAATGTGTTGCCTTCGCAGTTATCTCTGGGTACCTGTTCTCTTGCCTGATAGATTGTACACCTCATTAAGACAGAACCATATGGTGCCACATCACTACTTCGTGTCCTGTGTAGCGCTCATTGTAGTTGCTGGAACGTACAGTCCCTTATAAATGTTCGTTAATGGTGATGATCTATTATTGTGACACTGGAACAATGGTATACTTTAAACATGTTTGTTATTTTCAAAGACATTGAGTAAGCAAACCCAGTAATATACTGCATCCTCATTATGGGCCAGGCAAGGGTTGGGTGCTTTCTCCAAATATTTGGAGAGGCTGACTGGTATCAATTAGAGAGACTTTCTTTAGTGAGCGGAAGAGAATGATGTGTGTCAAGTAGAGTGAGCATGGCTGCTGCCTAAGAAGTGTGCCTCTGTTTACATTGCAGGGACGTTGCCAGCGTGGAACTGAGAGAGGGCGAAACACAAAGACCACCTTTCTCCTTACATTTTGTTTACCCCGACCTGTTACTTGGAGGTAGAATTAGGGATGAACTAAAGTTTGAAGTTTGTTTCTCAGAGTCATCAAGAAACTGACATCATTAAAATGTGAATTATTGGAAATTTTTTTTTCTGGTTTCCTGAATTTTCTACCAGGATAAATGAGCCTTCTCTTCCTGGTACCTTTTACTTCCACCTCCATGGATCACACTTTTGTTTTTGCATGTCTATTTAATGAAGGAAATATGCTCTACCAAATCGGTGAAAATGCAAACAAAATGATTGACTTAAGTCGTTTTTAGAACGAGGTTAGAGTGTAAATTAAAAATTGATTGGAAAAGGAATACCACTTTTTCTTGCCAAGAGCTGTCGAAAAAATCAGGTATTTGCTGCATGTGGTGCATACGAGAAACACGGCAGAGATGTTTTCTTGGTGAAGTTATCCAACCAAGTGCTTAGTTTGTGGCAGGCGGTTCTACAACCGTTACCTGAGCTAATCCTCACGGGGATCTTCAGGAGTGGCGCCAGGGGTTCTCAGACTAGAGCCTGTACGGCACCCAGAAGGCCTGTTAAAACCCAGGCGCCCCAGCCCTGCTCTGGTTCCGCAGGACGTGGGCTGAGGTTGAGAATTTGCATTGCTGAAGGGCCCGGGAGCCCCTGAGACTCCCTCCACTCCCCCACGCTGGTGCTGCTGACCCATGAGCACTTTTTAAGAACCACTGTGGTAGATGGTAGGCTCTTTCACTCTGTTTCTTGGGTAAAGGATTTATAATCGAAGGGAGGTGACTTCCAGAGTAGCTAAGTGACTGGCCTGATGTTCTTATAGTTCCTGAGTCCGGGAACCCCCAAGTTTGAGCCTGGAGCTGTGTCTTTCATGGAAACAAGAGAAGTGATATCCCATTCCCCGGTAAGGGAGACCTCTCCCTGCCTCTCAGGACCTGTGATCTACCTGGCAATTAGGGAAAAGAGAAAGGCCAGGAAAGCATGTGGATTATTAGCCAAATACAAGCAAAACCCCAGGAAGGGTAAAGTGAGGGGTTTTTTCCCCCCTGATCAGGAAAGGCTTTCTGGAGTAGGTGATATTAGAGCTGGCTAGAGAAGAGACTATTTTTTTTCTTTTCTTTTTCTTTTTTGGATGTGTTTTCTTTTTTTTTCCTCCTAGTCTTTTTTTCTTTTTAAAAATTGATACACATATTTTTGGGGCACATGTCATATTTTGATACTTGCATACAATGTACAATGATCACATCAGGATAATTGGGATATCTGTCACTTCAAATATTTATCTTTGTGTTGGGAGCGTTCCAATCTTCTAGCTCTCTTGAAATATACAATGAATTATTCACTGTAATTTCTGTGCTGTACTGTCAAGTACTAGAACTTATTCCTTATATCTCACTGTGTTGTCCCCATGAACCAACTTGAAGAGAGTATGTTAGCAGAAGAATCAGAATGACAAAAGCACAGAGCCGGGAGAAGGCAGGGGCGCTGCGCGGTGGAATCCAGTGGATTAGAAGTGCAGATCATTGAAACGCTTTGCTGGGAATTTTTGCATTTAACTTGATACTGATTAGACTCCAGTTTCTGAGTAGAAAGGGATATGGTTAAAACTGGACATTTGAAATAACCTCTATGAGAGTGATAAAAATCATAGAATTTCTATTCTGCCCTGAGTTTCCCTTGAAGTACTTTGTGGAGATTTGTTGAGGTTATTGAAGACAGCCTATTTCATTAAAATTTTTTTTTTTTTTACAATGGTTGCCAAGAAGAGACATTGAAGAAATAATCTTTATTTAGTTCCTGCAGCTAATTCTCATTTCCTTTCTTGCTGGTGACATAAGGGCACCCTACTTGTGGACAGCGAATATCCTGGTCTCCTTTTCCCAAGTGATCAAACAGGCCGAAGAGCTCCTCCTCTATTTGAAGTGTCCGAGTGATGTAAAACAGTTGATCTGCAGTTGTTTCTCTTGCACACAGACTTTTTGGAAATAAGCAAATCTATCCGCACAGATGGCTGTTTTTGAACTTTCTCAAAACCCCTTATCTGACTCCCTGTGAAAAGCCAAACTGAGCCCCTTGTGCTCTTGAGGAGCTGCCTGGCTGGCAGCATTTCTGCCTTATCTCTCCCTCTCCTCCTCCTGGGGCTCCCCAGGGGACAGAAACACAAGGTGGCTTTGTCACCAGGAAGTTTCGGCTCCTAAGTGCAGAGCCACATGAAGGGAGCTGTTGGGGGTTTATCACACACCCTTTGTGCTTTGCTCGCCAGTGTCGGATACACTTTTTTATTCTCCTCCCCACAGAATGGCAAATGCACACCTCTTTGTTTAGAAGTGCTGTGGGGGCCCCAGAACCCAGCCCTTGAGCTTCCTGCAAATCTACCTCTTGGGCTTCTCCTGTGAATATCAACTTGCTATGAATTTTCCTTAACCTGAAATTTTTTAAATGCTTGTGTTTAAAACTGGAAAGGGGCCCAGGCATGGTGGCTCACACCTGCAATCCTAGCACTCTGGGAGGCTGAGGAGGGAGGACTGCTCGAGCTCAGGAGTTTGAGACCAGCCTGAATAAGAGCGAGACCCCATCTCTACCAAAAATAGAAAAATCAGCTGGGCTTGCTGTTGCATGCACCTGTAGTCCCAGCTTCTCAGGAGGCTGAGGCAGGAGGATTACTTGAGCCCAGGAGTTTGAGGTTGCTGTGAGCTATGATGATGCCGCTGCACTCTACCTGGGGCGACAAAGTGAGACTCTGTCTCAAAAAAAGAGAGAAAAAAAGATAAACAAGGAAATATTTTAAAAATAAATAAATAACACTGTAAAGGGGAAAAACAAAAACTGTCTTGCAGAAAGTTCTTCATCAACCTGTTTTGATTGGTAGTTGCCCCCCTTCACTGATTTCGTCTTGTTAGATTCATGCTCTAAATGGGCAGGAGTAGGCAGCAGGATGGTGTGCTTTCAGTAGATAAAATTTTAAAATTGTTTAATTACTTCTGAATAGGTAATATATGTATACGGTACAAAATTAAAGGGGTCCGAAAAAGCATACAGTGAGAAGTGGGTTCTCAGTCCCTTTCACTGTCATCCCTGACCAGGGTGCCTCATGGGGGTCAGTTCTCTTACCAGGTACTTTTCTGTCCCTCCAGGGAGGTTTTTTGTGTTCACAGGAATATTCATGGACACACAGACAATTTTAGCAGATTTATTGAAGTATACGTTATTATACAAGTTATAACTTTGACCTATTTCAGGCATACACAGGTTTTAGCAAATTTGCAGAGTTGTGTGACCATCACCACAGTCTAGTTTCAGAACATTGCTGTCACCCCAGAAAGATCCCAGTCTCTCGTACCCTTTGCTGTCAACCCCAGCTCCTGCCCCAGCCCCAGCCCCAGCCCCAGGCAACTACTCTGAATATTTATCCTCTGGGTAAAGCCTTTTCTGGATACTTCATATAAATAGGATCACGTGCTTTGGTGTCTTTTGCATCTGACTCTTTTCAGTTAGCAAAATGTTTTTGAGGTTTATCTGCGTTGTGGCCAGTTTCAGCATTTTGTTTCTTTTTGTTGCTGAACAACGTTCCCTTGCATGGATGTATCACATTTTGTTTCTCCGTTCACCAGTTGATGAACATTTGGGTTATTGGGTTATCTGCTTGGCTAATTTTTGACTATGAACATCTGCATACGAGTTCTTATGTAGACATATGTTTTCATTTATTGTGGAGGAGATATGTAGGAGTGGAATTGCTACGTTACTAGGGGAAAGGTTTGCCGGGTTCTGTGGTAAACTTATGATTAAATTTTTAAGAAACTGCCAAAATGTTTTCCAAAGTCTTTGTACCATTTTATGTTCCCACCAGCAAGGTATGAGAGTTCCAGATTTTTTAAATTCTTGTTAACACTTATTTTCTGTCTTTTTTGTTATAGCCATTGTAGTGGGTGTGAAATATCTCATTGTGTATGTAATTTGCATTTCTCAATGATTAAGGATTTTGAGCATCTTTTCATGGGCTTATTAACCATCTGTATGTCTTTGGAGATTTAAATTCTATTATCAGTTTTAAAACATGAAGTATTAGCTGACTTACAATGCCTTTCATCATTTTTCCTCCTTTCTCTGCTAATTTTTTAGCTGTATTATTTATACATTGTCAGAAGTTATGTGATATTCTGCAGCCATTACAATAATTTTAGTCTTCTTACAGTATAAATGAATTTAAGGTTTACTAAGAATTGTTTTTCATTCTTTCACCACTGACTTCTTGTTTTGCTGAAGTTTATCCTTTAGTAGTTTTTTCAAGAAGAACTTGGCTAACATTCTTCTGAATTCTTGCCTGTGTAAAATATTTGGCTATTATATTTGAATGGAAATTTGGCTGTGTTTAAAGTTTTGGTTCTTTTGTATTTCTTTGGGGACATTTCTGGCTGTTAAGCCCTGAATGTTGCTGTGAACAAATCTGAAATTTTGTCCCCTCATATTTTATTTGAACTTTTTGCCTAGATGCCCAAATGATTCCTTTCTAATTTTTGAACGCCAGCAATGACTCAGGAAATGTCATGATGGTGATCATTTTATGGTAGTTATTCCCGGGATAGGATATGTTCATTTATTATGGAGAATTGTCTTTAATTTCTGACATGTTTTCCTAAATTATGCCTTAAAAATTTTTTTTTTGTTCCATTCTTTAATTTTTTTTTCTTTAGGGACACTGATTGTGGGTATGTTGGATCACCTCTCTCTGTCTTCCATATCTGTCAGTTCTCTTTGTTTTAAATATCTTGCTCACTTTTCTCAATCTTTGCCCTCAAGTCCCTTGTATTTTCACCAATGCATCTTTCCTTTTAGCTCCTTCTTATCTGCCTGCATTTTGGTGATATTTTTATTCATTCTTCCATTTCCCTTCTCATTCTTTATTTCCTGGTGATGCTTTCCCATAGCTTCCCTGAACTCTTATAAATCCTCTTATGTTTTTGTCTATGGAATCAGTTATTTCATGAAGTTCTCTAATTTATGACAATATGTTTGGGAAAAATTTCAGTTCGTTGCATGTAATATTTCTTTGGGTGTTGATCTGTCATTCGATTTCATTTTTTTCTTAGAGCATCTTCATAAAAGCCTTTTTTCTGTTATTAGGTGAGTTCTTTATGAACTTTAGGTATTTGCAGGAGCCTCAGGTGGGCCAGCAGAGCCATGTCCCATGCTGATAGGAATCCTTATGACCTGAGGTGGTGGTGTGTGTGTGTGTGTGTGTGTATGTGAGTGATCCTTTCAACCTTTGCTTTTCTCTTGCTTGCTTTTAGACTTTGGTAGTAAGCCTTGGTGGAGTTCCTAACGCCGTCTCCATCCTTGTCACCTCACCTCAGCAATAGACTGCTTCCTACAAATATGGCTGCCTGTGTGGTTTCTCATTCGTATTGCACTGTGCCCGAGGAAACTGTTCGTGCTAAGCTGCACATCTGTGCTAAGCTGCACATCTGTCCTTGTTCCAAGACAGTTATCGCTGGTTTGTTATTGATTTGGGGGAATGTGGCTCTGCCGTTTTCATCCGAGATCTGCAGCGTGCATGGCCTCTGCAAGCATTTTCCTTCTCTTCCGTCTGACCTTCACTGCAGTTTGACAACTCTTTCTCACATTTTGTGGTTTGGGGTTACAGATGTCTTCTAGTTTCCTCAGGGATGGAATTTGCATTTTTTTGCCTACTACTTATTGTTTTGGGTGAATTCTAAGAGGACGTCTTTAAGTCAGGATCTTATGACAAGACAACTCTAGTTTTTTATCTTTTCTCTGCTTAAAAGCCTTAGCACTTTTTTAAAGCAACTTTTCAAATAGAGCTAAAGAATAAAGTAGTTTTGCAAACAGTTTTTTACTTTGAGGTCAGGAATGATCACCTACTAGTAATGCATCAAAAAGAAAGAAATATTAGTCTCCTTTACTTTGACTATTCCTCAAGGAATTCAGAGGTCGGAGAAAGTTAATGGAGTTAAAGTCAGAATAGAGTGTGGATTAATATTTATACACTGGATTAATATTTATACCGTTAGGTTTGTTAGACTTGTTTACCTAGAAGATGGCATTGTGTTACTGGGCTTACCAGTTTAGATATCGAGCACTGTGGTTACCCATTTGTGACTTGCCAGCGTTCATGAGATGCTCCCTTGGCGTTCTTAGGATGCTCAACTCAAAACGCTTGGGTGGATTTATGCTTGAATTAAACAGACCTTTCCATGTACAGCAGTAGTCTGCATGCAAGTATGATAACAAAAAGAAAGTGTGGCATACTTTGTTAAAACGTCAGTATCTGGGCCGGGCGCGGTGGCTCACGCCTGTAATCCTAGCACTCTGGGAGGCCGAGGTGGGCGGATCGTTCTGAGCTCAGGAGTTCGAGACCAGCCTGAGCAAGAGCGAGACCCCATCTCTACCAAAAAATAGAAAGAAATT
>CAUYSK010055195.1:0-39089 GCA_963575035.1 Avahi laniger | reverse complement strand
TCGCTGCTTCTTTGCAGTTTCGCACAGCCGATCCTGTGGGAGAGCGCCTCACTCGCGTGTGGGTGTCCGTGTTCTTCACCTCCCACTGTGGGAGCAGAGAGCCAGGAGGTCTCCCCTAATCCGCCATTTTTCCCCCCTCCTCTGTATCCTATTTCTACCACATAAATGTACAAGGAGAAGATGTCTCTCTGCAATCTGGAAGGTGACTCACGGAAGAACCTGAACTTGTTACCACCCAGATCTTGGACATTCAGCCTCCAAAACTGTGACAAATACATTCCTATTTTTTATAAGACACCAGTGTATAGTATTTTGGTATGGCAGCCTGAACTAAGACAATGGTCATCTACAAGCCAAAAAAAGGTCACTTGGAAGAGACCAACCCTGCTGACACCTTGATCTCAGACTTCTAGTCCCTAGAACTGTAAAAAATACATGTCTGTTGTTAAGAAACCAAGTCTATGGTACTTTATTATGGCAGCTCTAGAAAACTAATACAGAGGGTAAATGAGTTAGAGCTAAGTGTATCTAAATGCATAAATAATTTTGAGGGAAATAAATTGGAAAATCATATATATATATAATGATTTACAGAAGTATCAAACACACAAAACTCTGTGGTTTATGTGTACATGCACATGTAGTTAACTAATAAAAATATTGATGGAAAGATGAAATAAAAGCTTCAGAATTCTTACCCTTGAGGAGGAAAGAAATGAAATTGGGGTGATAAATATTGAGAGATTCAATTATACTTGGGAGAGAGAAGAAGGAAGAGAGCTGAAATAACTACGAAAAATATAGTATTTCCTTAATCTATGTGGTAAGTACATGGGTGGGTTTTTAAAAATAAAACTCTATAAATTTGTTTAAAACATACAATTAATTAAAAAGAAGAGGTGGAGCATCATTATCATATGTTGACTCATTTTATAGGACTTAACTGCTAATTACTCTCAAGTTTTACTGTGACAATTTCATTATAAAATTATTTCTCAGGATTTCTTTTACAATAAGACTTACATGACTAGAAGTGAATTGTGTTTCTGTATTACTTATCATGTTATAGAATAAAAATACCTATAAGCACCCATAAAATGAATACAACTATTTCTAAGGTGGTAAAATTAGAGATGACTGAAATGCCAAGTAATGAATAATAAATTTAAATGACAGAAAATTTATACTAAAAATACCACTTTCTTCATCTCTATTTTTTGAGCAATGTTGGTTTGCATATAATTGGGTTGTCCAGATTAAGCATGTCTTATCCAAAAATCTGATATTTGAAATGATCCAAAATTCAAAACTTTTTGAGCACTGACATGATACCTCAAGTGGAAAATTCCACGACTGACATCATGTGATAGTTCACAATCAAAACGTATTCGTATTCGTAAGACACAATTTATCAGTATCCCCAAGTAAACAAAGACCCTCCCAGCCTACTTCAGCTGCAATATTTTTCCTCACACACCCGGATTCCCTCACACAGCACACCCACAAAAGGTAATAAATTGGCATTTATGCAGACTAGATGTTCCAACAGAAGGTTTCTCAAGATGCCCCACATAGAGCCAAGACCTATGTGCATTACTCACTATGTTTTTGTTGTCGTTTTTGCTTCGTTTATTTGTTTTTTGCTTATTCTCTATGGTGTAAAGATATGTTTGAAGATGTCAGAAAGGCTTGAAGATACCCCCATGAGTAATAATGATAAGAAAAAGAGGAAGAATTTATGTTTATCTATAGTACAGAGAGTCAAGCTGTTAGAGAAACTGCATAGTGCTGTAAGTGTGAAATGTCTTACAGAAGAATATACAATGACCACTATATATGACCTGTAAAAACAGAAGGATAAACTGTTGAAGTTCTATGCTAAAAGTGATAAACAGAGATTAATGAAAAATATAAAAACAGTGCATAAAGCTAAAAATGAAGATCTTTATCATGTACCAACAAGGTGGAACTGTCAGTGTTGCAAGAAATACATGCCACTTAATCATGTACTGATCAAGAAACACAGAAAGATTTATCACAATAAACTATAAATTAAAGAGAACTGTGAATATTCAACATTCTGGTTGCAGAAATTTAACAAAAGAAATTGAGTTAAATTTTTAAACGTTTGTGGGCATAAAGCATCTGCTGATCATAAAACAGTGGAGAAGTTCATTGATGAGTTTGCCAAAGTCACTGATGATGAAAATATGATGCCAGAACATGTCTATAATGCTGATGAAAATACCACTTTTTGACATTATTGTCAAGAAAAGACTACAGCTAATAAGTTAGCCCCTATAGGAATTAAGGACGCCAAGGACAGGTGTATATTATACTAACGCAGCAGGCACAAGCGTAAACCTGCTGTGATAGTCTTGCATCCTCACTGTTTTCAAGGAGTGAATTTCTTACCAGTTCATTATTATGCTAATAAAAAGGCATGGATCACTAGTGACATCTTTTCTGAATGGCTTAACAAAAATGTTATACCAGAGGCTTGTATTCACTGCCAGGAAGCTGGACTGGATGATGATTGCAAGATGTTGTTATTTCTTGACAACTCTTCTGTTCACCCCTCAGCTGAAACTCTCATCAAAAATAATATTTATGCCATGTAATTTCCCCCAAATGTGACTTCATTATTTCAACTATACAGCCGGTTATCCTTAGATCAATAAAGAGTAAATATAAAAACGCCTTCTTGAATAGCATTCTAGCAGCAGTGAACAGAAGTATGGGTGTCAAATGTTTTCAGAAGTTTAACAAGAAAGATGTCATATATGCTGTTGCCAACTGGAACACAATGACTAAAGACATAGTTATGCATGCCTGGCACAACCTCTGGCCTGCAGCTATGTTCAGTGATAATGATGAACAAGGTGGTAACTTTGAAGGATTTTGTATGTCAAGTGAGAAAAAAAAGTTTGACCTCCTTACATATGTAAGAAGTATACCTTCAGAGTCCATCAATAAACTTCATGAAGTGGATATCACAGATGTTTTAAACATTGATAGTGAGGGCCCAGTTGTTCATTCATTGACGGATGGTGAAATAGCCAAAATGGTTCTGAATCAAGTTGATCATGATAATAGTGACAATGAAAATGACATTGTTAATACTGAAAAAAGAAGCACCTATTGACAACATTGTAAAATGTGTGATGGGCTTATTGAAGGACTAGAGAAGCATACATTCATAACAGAACCAGAAAGCAAATTTGTTAAATCAAAGAGAAACCTCTAAGACAAAAACCATTGTTAATGAGGCAAATGACTGTGGAGGAAACACCCAGCAGAATGCCTCCTCATCCCCAGAAGACCTACTTCCTGCTCCCTCAACTGTTTCTGATGTTTCTTTTCACCTAAAAAATAAAATACAGTGTATAGTAACTTTTTAATCAAAACACAGCATTGTAAATGGGGACTGAAAACCTGCCTTTGTTTGTTCTTGCTGCTGTTTAACAGCTGTTACACGTATTCTGGTGATACTTCTGTGTTGTTTAATTACCCTGAACTTTGTTTCATGCAAAGAATTACTAAAAGTATTGTATGAAATCACCTTCAGTCTATATGTATAAGGTATATATGAAAGATAAATAAATTTAATATTTAGAATTGGGCCCCATTCCCAAGATACTTTATTATGTATATATATATATGAAAATATTCCAAAATCTGAAAAAATCTGAAATTCAAAACACTTCTGGTCCCAAGTATTTAGGATAAGGTATACTCAACTGCATTAATGCTTTCTCATTCCTTCCTAATTTCCTTTAATTGCTTTAAATATTTATTTTTAAGAAGGCAGAAAAAACATCATTAATTTACACATTGCTGCCAGCCTACCAAACAGCTTGGTCAGAAAACTCAATGAGTGACACAGAAAGAGAAAGAAGAATTGAGGCACATATTAGAAACACTATGCTAGCTTTTAGATTAGTAATTATAATGTAATCAACTTGGTACTTTCAGTGTCTACGAAAAAAGTACATTACAATTAAAAAGTAAACAGAACTGTCTCCAAGTCTTTCTCAGCATTAGAGAGATCTATTTTAAAAGGTATTTTTTGCTGGCATCAGACTAGATCATTGGCATAAAAAGACTCACAGGGGAATTTATGTGCTGCACAGCTATAGAGCCGTAAGAGACTATTTATATTCTCTAGGCAAAGTCAGTCTATTAGGAGCTTGAAAACTTCATGTTTTAGATGAATCACATGTTGAAACTGGAAGGAACCCTTAAAGATAATTTAATTTAACCACTTTACTGTAGTGATGAGGAAACTGAGGCTCCCTTGAGTCAAGGGTCTTGATCAAAGTAGTAAAGCGAGTTGAGGGCAAAGCCAGGAGTTAAACTCATCCCTAATCTATAACTCAACCATTTTATTGTAAAGCTTACTCCATTTAATAGATGTTGACATTAAATACTCAGTCCTTTACTTTAGAAATGTTTCAGGGAAATCTCAGTGCGGATTTCTATGAAACTTACTTCTGAGTTCTGAATACAACCTAAGTCTAACGCTAGCCAGCTGGCTTTGTATATGAGATCATTGGTACCTTCCATCACATGTGCTTTTGAAGGTACACAGATTTTAGGACAACTGCAGAATTGGCTAGGCAAGCGTAAGCACCGAATGCCATTCCATTGATTTTGGAGATCTGTCCAAATTTGTGCCTCTTCATTCCTAAGAGAGTCAGTAGGACATCTGATATCTGAAAATTCAGATAAGAAAGGTGAAAAGTAAACATATTCTTTTAAAATGATCACTATTTCCATATTCTTGTTCTCATTCCTTTCTCTCTTCACTTTTAAATAATATTAAGAACTGCCAGTTTACTACTTTGATAATAAAAAGGAATCACACAAATCGGTTTCTAAAGCAGACTGGAAAAATTTTCTGAATGCCTAACATATTCAGGCAGTATGCTATATGCATCCAAAAGTATCCTGAATCCTGGAGGATCTGGACAGCCCAGGTCTTCCCTATGCTATTTTGACTCGGTATCCTCTGTTGGTGCTCCTTGTCTGAGGTAGACAATCAGTACCTTCTTTTAACCCCAATAATCTGTTATATTTGAAGACAGTGATCCAGTTTACTTAGAGTTGTTGCAAATTTATGTCAATAAGCCCAGATCATATTGACAAAGGTGGACCGCTACCTACCCTTCATATAGAATCTTTCTTGGAATCTTATTCAGAATCCTGACAAATCTCAGATGACCTACTGCCACCATTAGCATCACTAGAACACCACCTGTGGACCTTTAAGGACACTCCTCTATTCCAAGCTGAGTAAAAAGGTTGGCTTACAAGAGAAATCAATGTATGACAAGAGAGAGTGAAGAAGAGAAATACCTACCATTTTGGTAAGACAAGCATAGGGAGGAAGGGGGTAATTTTTATCATATTTAAGCAACTGTTATAAAATTTTACCTATCTATATTAAAAAACTATAATACTGGCAAAAGCCATTATGCCTATTATGTCCCTATTTTAATCAAAATGGGATATGAGAGTTACTAATGCTGAGCAAGGAGGGGATTTCTATCTAAAATGAATTAAATCATGGAAAGCAAGAGCTCAGAACCAACTATTACCACTTGTATATTCATTCAGCAAATATTTCAAACCTATTGATAAAGTTATTTAAAAAATAGAATTTGATAAAACATGAATTCTATCTTGTTTAAATTTTTACATATATAGTATTGCTAATGAGAACAATAAGCTGCTTAATATACATTTTACTTAATAAATATTATGTAGAAAGAATATATATATTAGAAAACTATTTTTTTCATTTGAACCTAAGACTTAATTAATAGAATAGAATATCAAAATAGTACTGAGAAATATTCTACCAAGTGTTCTGATCTCAATTGGCTATGGCAATTACATTTAAAAAATTAAATACTATATCAGAACAAATGAGATTCTGAAAAAGGAAAAAATATCTCTGAACCATTATGAATTCAGAATTTAAATTGAGAAAGATACTTCAAAAATTAGAAAAAAAGAGGCGATATGTTAATTCTTCCATGCAAAATTGAGCAATATTTCTTATTCATAAAAGGTTTTTTCTTGTTTGTTTGATTTTTTTTAACTTTCCCCAAAGCCTATGGAATAGAATCTGGTTTCATAATGTATTTAATATAATAGAGAAACAGATGACACAGTTTAAGGCCTTGAGCCTTTCAAAGTTTGATGCTGACTTGCTCATTCTAATTCTTTTAGTAATGGAATAGGTCAGAATGGAAGTGTGTTGTGTGAGGCTCTGGAGAGTCAGAATGAAGTGGACACAGGACAATCTCCTTGCTAAAGGACATGCTACTTAAAATTAATGTGTTTCTTAAAAGGGCTAAGTCTAGGCATTCACAATTGACAGTGGTCTCTTAATCAGATACCAAGACACATTCCTTCCAAAAATATCATAAGCTTAAATAATTAACCATATTGAGGAGCAGGGAGGGTAATCAGGAAGGAGTTGAGACAGAACGGTATCTACTTACTCTGTCCCCAGCTAGCTGTGTGACCATGGAAATGTCCTGTCCCTGTCTAAGCCTCAGTTTCCCATCTGTAATATGATGATTAGAATAGCACTAATTTTGGAATAGTCGTGAGGATGAAAGGAGAAAACAAGTAAAATGCTTACCACAGTGCTAGGAGAAGGGACAGGCTCCTTATAAGGGGTAATTATTAATATAATATTTTAAGAGTCCCAAGTCAAGGTAGAGGTTACAAAGAATAGAATTATCCTACATTAGCGAATAAGAGGAAAACAAGAGGCAGAGAAATGTCAAATGAGAAAAAGAAAGAGAGAGAAACTGCTCAAAGCAAAAAATAAAAACATAGACAAATAAAAATAATAAATGCGAATAATGAAAAATGCTCTGAAACAAATATAAAATGCTAGAAAGAGCTGGAGGAGTAGGTATGGACTTTACTGTGGATAGCCAGGGAGGTTGTGCAAAACTGTCCTCGCAAGATGAAACTAGTAACAATTTAAAGATACGGGGGAAGAGTATTGCAAGCAAAGGGAGCAGAGTGTGTATACAACATGCTCAGCATTTTAAGACAGAAAGAAATCAGTAATCCTGGAAACCAGAGAGTGAAAACTGGAAATAGCCAAGTACAGAGTCAGATCATGTAGGGTCTTTAGGGTTTAGTCAGATCAAGGTAAGGCTTTAGATCTTATTTTCTAAGCCTAACAGGAAATCACTGGACTCTAGTAGAGTTTGATACTGTGTATATTTTAAAATGAACATTGTGGCAGTTCTGTGGCGTGTACTCTTCAAAGCAACAGTAGAACAACAAGACCATTTTAGTGGTTTCAGGAGTCCATGCAACTGCACAGGGTGCTTTGGTCTAGGATTGAGATGTAGAAATGATGAAAGATTGTCGTTCAGTTTCAGAATAGATGTTAAAGGCAAAACTGATAGGATATGAAGATAAGGAAAAATGAGAAATCAACTATGCCTACTAGGTTTTTGACCTGAGAAACAGAATAAGTAAGTGTGACATTAATTAAAAGGGGGAGTATTCGAAGATAAGCAGGTTGAAAAATAACTGATTAATGTAAGCAAACTGGTAAAGAATTATGTCTTTAGGTATATTAAATTTGAGATAAAATTTTTCATCCAAGCAGACGTTGATTGGGAAATTGGATTAAGGTGACTGGAGTTCAGGGGATGAGTTCAATTTGGAAATATAAATTTGTGTTTTCAACACATACGGAATTTAATGCCATGGGAATTTGTCAGACTTCCCAGGAAGATAGTACAGTAATAGGGTGGTACAGTAAGAGTGAGCCTGGGTGCTAGCATATTCAGAGCTCTCTAATGGGAGAAAGAGCCAGCAGAATGGACTGAGAAGTGAATGTGTGGGGACTTGGAACCCAAGTGCAGAAACCAAGTTTCAAGTCAAGCTTGAGGAAGGAAGGAGTGTTTGTCTGTATCAAATAATGCTGAAACAGGATGTTGTAATGAGGACAGAAACTGAATATTGGATTTGCCAAGATGGAGTTGTTGATGATCTCTACCTAGTGTGGTGACTGTGACAGCCTGAGTGGATTCGGTTAAGAAGAAAGTGGGTCATGAAGATGTGTAAACAGAAATATTAATAGCCTTGTTTATTTAAATAAATATATGCAGTTCTTCCAAACATAAAATTAATAAAAAGGAGTTGCTTTGCTGGCAATAGGTGGGTGGTGGCAGAGAAAGAGCCTGCCTCTATATTTTTCATCACATTTGTAATCATGCTGAGGTATCTTCATGTAATACTTTGTCTCCAGGGAACATATTTTGGAAATCACCAGTCTATAAGACACGTGTCAAATCTTTGTGATTAATAATCTGCTCCCCACTGATTCCACAGCTTCCACAATGGTATGTGTTCTCTTAATGGTGCTTTCACTTAATGGTGCTTTCACAAAATTTCAATTGAATCAGTATAATAAATAATAATGTGGCTTTTTTTTTCATGGTGAATAAGGCTGGAAATGGCAATTAAAGTATTCAAATCATTCTAGAAGACTAACTCAATGAAGAAGTGTTTTCCCAACATGGATAGAAACATTCAATATAGATTTTTGACCACAGGTTTTTCAGGCATGTCTATGGCCAAGTCGGATGACTCTGGCTAGTCATGCAAGGTAAAAAAAAAAAAAAAGACTCAACTCTATCTTTAATTTATTTTAGTTTGAGAACCCATTCGAGACGTAACTGTTAGTTAATAATTCCTTTTGAACCACTCCCAGATGTACTCCAAACACCATAGGCAAGACAATGTGATACTTATCTTATGAAATAGCAAAAATATTTTTATATATTGGATTAACTCATACAAACAAATAGTGGATTTTCCAGCAATTTCTCCTGGATATATTCTCCACATTTAGTTTTAAATGACTAAGATCCATTGCAATTAGTCTCACCTTTCATTCAGCCTTGAAATGCAATGATGTAAGAGTATACTTATTAAAAATGAGATGTGGCAGTACACAACACAGTTCAGGATCTGCAAGGACAGACATCAGAATTCAATGGAATTCTTCCATAGTTTGAGACAGTGGTTGATTGCACTACACCAAGTGTTCCCAAACAAGGCCAATGATCACAAGTGACAAAAACCTAATCACAGAGGTAGTTGTGGAACTTCTTTCTTTTTTTATTTTTAAATTTTATAAGCAATACTTGTTCAATGTAAATATATCTTCTTTTATTAAGTACAAGTAAAAATAGAGAATAAAATTAAATCTTTTGTTATCATCATACCTGTTGAAATACATATTAATCTCCCTCTTTGTCTATCTCTGAGAAAAAGAAAGAGACTGAGCGAGAGACAGAGAGTAAATTATAATGTACATTTGAAGATGAAATAGGACAGGTTTGGGCCAATAAGACCGGCAATATTCCTTTTAGGGAAAGCATTGTCCTTTGGAAAACTCTTTGACTTCCTATTTGTCTGTGAAAGACTAGGGCCTTCTGACCTCAGTCTATATGGATGCCACTTAGTAAACATAATTAGTGAAACCACTATACGGAAAGAAGCAGCAGTACTTTTGGCATTGCTTCTGTCAATCAGAGAAGCTGAATAGACTAGGAAGAAGAAATAGAATGGTCTATTTGACTCTAGAATCAAGAGGTCTGTTGTTAGAACTGTATTTTCAATATAATTGCCTTCCTTTGCAATCCTGTATATTTTTCATTAGTCATGCACTAAAAGCTTTATTCTGAGAAAGGATTCACAAACTTCACCAGACCCTCAAAGACACTTAAAAAATTTTTTTTGACACATTGCTTTAAGGAAAGATGACCCTAAATAACAGTGCTGAAGAATGGAGCCCACAGAAATGAACATGAGATTGGGCAGTAAATTCCTAGGAATCATGGAGCTGCTATATTTGAAATACTTTCCTTCCTGAGCTTCAATTACCTTCCTTCATCCCCAAATCTTTGATTTAAAAGTAATGAGATGTAGAAGCTCAATATTAATGTTCTTTAGACAAGAGAAGGAAAGGATGGCAGTTCCAAAGTGACTGGCAGCAGATGAGAAGCCTGAAAATCCAGCAAAGATGGGGGCAGAGGGCAGCGCTGAGTAATCTGGGCGCAATGATGTGGCAAATATCTTTATTCAAAATGTGCTAGAGGAACGGCATCCTTGGGAAGGGTGAGGGGACAACAAACTATATCCTATTGCTAGACTAGGAGACAGGGTTGAGACCTAATGCAGGTGCTTGAAGATCAGGTGCAGGTGTTAAAGTAAACAACCTTTAAACAAAGGGGACTGATAATTGCAGGCAAGAACTGGCTTCAGCTGGCTTTTCAGGTATCTCTGCCACCTTATGTGAAGTTTGACTAATTACAGTATAATTTATATTGTGGTTTTAAAATTTCTCCACCCTTGAAATCACCCAGACAGTTCTGAAACAACCATGTAAAGTATGAAAATGGAAGGCAACCTAATGTTAGGAATTACTACCCAAATTCTTAGTAAAAGCCACCCCCTTGGCCTTGAATATTCCTCCCCTCAGTTAATAAGACTGCAAAAGATCTAAGACCACATTCTCTCGGAGCAGCTGCTCTATTTCAAGGCTGCCTGTTCTCTTTCCTGAGAGTGTACTTTACTTTCACTTTTAATAAAGCTTCTGCTTGCTTGGCTTGTGTGGTACATCCTGAAATTCTTTTCTGCAATAAATACCAAGAATTTGGAAAAACCTCCACTTGGAGGCCAGTAACATTATTATTGTGGGAGAAGATGGTCTCAAGAAAGGACAATTTCAGAAAGACAGAAAACTTTTGGATAACCAGGAAGGAGATAGTTTATCAATAAATCTTTCTGGTATCTATTTATATAGAAGAGACTATATAACATATTGTAACATTTTTTCATACCAGGAGACATCATTTTTAATAAAAGTATTTCTATGCCACCATCAATCAATTACTATTACCTCAATATGTAAACATAATATAATTTTCTTTATCCTGTAACTTATTTTTATGCATTTAGGCTATTTCCTTTCTTTCTTGTACTGTTTATAAATGATAAATGTCCAATGCCTCAAATATTTGTTCAATGAATGTATTGAATTCCACAATAAAAATTTTTTAAATTAATTTTTGTACATTTGTTCAATTATTTTCTTATGATAAGTCATTAGAGGTATAATGCTTAATCAAGTAGTATACAAATTTCTCAATTGCAGCATTTACAGCAAATAAAAACTCCTTTATCAATTTGTTCTAAGTTTCAGTCTGCATGTAACAATTGAGTCAAGCAGAGTATTTTAATTAGGAGATAATAAAACGTTTATAACATCTGGGACAATCTCTGCAAACCTGCCTGTTGGAGTTTTGCCTAAAAATTTCATTTGGGCTGTATGTTTAAAGTAAAATGTCAGTTGCCATTCTTACTTTACACAGTTGGAAATATGGGCTTGAAGTAGATTTATTTTTATTCATATTTTTGTATATGAAATGTGGGCCCAATGCCTTCTAAATTGACCAGGAGTTAAAAGTTAAATTAATCTGCATAAAAGTATTAACAGGTCTTGTTTCAATGTGGACAAACTGTTTTAGGCCTATTGACCAACTTCCATCCTAAGGGTTTCTTTCGCCAAACTTTGAGTTTGCCACACTTTTTCTGAGAGCCCTTATTTTGCCTGGCTTATATATATCCTCAGTAACACTGTCCCTGGATATTTTCAGGAACAGTGAAAATCAAATAAAGTTTCTGAGTACTTGTGTGTCTTAAAATGTTTTTATCTGATCCTTTTAATTTATTGTAGTTTACCTGGATATATAATTAAGAGTTTAAAATAACTTCCTCTTAGAACTTTAAGATATTTATTTATATTGTCTTCTACTATTAAGACATTGCTGTTGAGAAGTTCAATGCCATTCTGATAGGTCTTTCTTTGCAGATGATCTATTTTCTTTCCAACTAGAAATTTTAAAGATTTTTCTCCTTAAATTTAGTGGAATTTCATGAGGATTCATCTAACTAGGGAATCTGTCTTCATATATCCTATTGATACTTAGCATGAGTCTGAAAACTGTTTTTCTTAAGTTCTGCTAACCATTCATCTATTCCTTTTTGATTTTGATGTTTGACTCAATTTCATTTCCCCTTTTTTATTCTGAATTCCCAATTTGTTGATTATTGAGCCTCCTGCATTGATCTTTGATGTCTCTTAATTTTTTAACCATTTCCCTTCTCTTTGACTATTTGCCTGAACTGTCTCTTCAATGTTATTTTCTAGCCCTTAGAATGTTTTATGTCAACCATCACATTTTTAATTCTAAGAACTCTTGGACTTGTGGATTTGTACAGAGCTTCAGTTATTGTTGTACGACTGCAATATCTTCTTACATATTTCTATGACTATTAGTAAGACTAATTTTTTAAAAAATTCTGAATTATCTCTACAACAGACATTCACTGAAAGTGCTCAGAACTTTGTGAGTGTAGCTCCAGTAGAGCAGGTCAGCAAGCTGCCTTTTTTCAGGAGACAGTGAATGAGAAGAGTGTTTGATTTGGAGCACTGGTATCATTAGCATTCACATAGAAACCCACCCATTCTAAAGAGCTGCTTACCAATCAGGTCTGCCCAAGATGACACAGTTGTTAAATTAGAGCCAGGGCTATATCCCACGGATCCTGATTCCAAGGCTGGCACTCCTTCCTGCGTACTTTTGGCTGAGTAATCCAACAGATATAATCATGGTCAATTAATTTTTTATCATAAAATTTTAAATGTTTCACATAAAACCTCACTCCTTTATAGGTTACCATAGTCTTTGGTATGTAATATATGCCATATAAAATAATTTCATTTTTGAGAGTATGAGTCATTTACAATAATACATTTCTTCACATTTATAGAAGTTTTCATGTGTGCAAATAGTTTATATAAGACATCTTAGTTGAGTAAGCTTTACTGTGCCAAGAATGCTGCATTTTCCTTGAAATGTCAGAGCTTTAAAGTCTAAGGAAAATATTCTATGGCTCCATGGCAGCTGTTTTCAGGGATAGTTATAGTTAGTAGTTTATGGTTGTCATAGTGTTCCAGTTAATACCATAGCAATGGGGTTTAAGTCCTGTCAGAAACACAAAAGTCACTGTATTTACATGGATTAACAGGACATTTCTGCTTTGAAAGTTCATGCCAAGGCAGGGTTTTCAACTATTGAAACTCAGGGTTCCTACTGTTTCCAAAGTCCCTCTCCAGTGGTGAAGGGGTACATCATCTGACCTACACATTGGGGTATCTAACATAAGTGTGCCAGGCAAGAGAGGAGCCAGGAGGGCCACCTGTCACCTGGAGTCCTTGGAAAGTTCTACAATGGCAAAGTCTTACTGGATAAACAAAGAATTTTAGAAGGAAATCTGAAAAAATTTATTTTTAGTTTAAGTAGCCCACAAAAGAGCAAAAATAATACACATTTTCTTTGCAATAGTTAATTTTTTTCAGGATAGGCAATGACAGAAAGTTTACCCTATACTTCAGCTGCACTGCTATTTCCCCATGAGGACATCTGAGTTTCCTTGAAGAGTAATCAAATGTCTGCTTTCTGAGGGACGTAAGTTCCATAATGCTGCTGGGCAATTTACCCTGCAGAGACTTGTCAAATATATCATGTGGAGGCCACCAATTCTTGCCATCAGTTGAGATGACTAAAGTGTTAGCCTCACTTTTTTTAGTTGTTGGTTTCTTTGGAAGACAATTTTATAAGAGCAGAAAATACATTTTAATAAACATAGGGTAATATACAGGATAGTAGACTAATGTTGAATGCCTCTGTGGATTTTAAGGTAAGAAATACAAAATTAAAAGCAAGAATGTAGACATTTTTAGACATTTTTAGAAGAATAGTAGATAATAGAAAACAGAATACAATATATGAAATATTTGTAAAATGACTCAGTAATTTAAAAAGGGTCAAAAACATTCAACAAATGTATGATTATTCAGACAGGAAATTGAAGGACTGAAAGAGTAAGTCTGTGATTGGACAACATCAGCATACTTATTGACCACTCCGGAGTTAGAAATGTGTTCTAATTGGCAATTAATTGGCAATTGTGAACATGCTCTAATATATGTGTGGATGACAGATGTGCTTAGATGACAATGTTTTTGTTGATACATTGAATCCACTCCAGCAGCGACACAGGCACACCCATGAATAAAAATGACAGAAGGCTTGGGTAGTGAGGTAATTTCAAAATTTAGGGAAAATTTAGGTGACATCAATTTCTGAAACCTCCAATTAGAAGTAATTGGCATCCTTCTGTGCGTTCTGTAATGCCATATGTTGTGCTGTTGTTCAGTTAAGTTCAGTAATACTTTGCCAAGAGTGACTCAGTGGCTAGGTTCAGGGGAATTTTAATGTGAATGCAATGACCAACATTGTACAGTCTGTCTAAGAGATCAAATTTCATTTGGCAGGTAAAATAAAAAACATGTTGCTCTACTTTGAGACAAAAGTAATAACATTTTACTAAGTGGTAGAAATTATAAATATTTATAGCCTAATAATAATAATTAATAATACTTAGACAATTATAATTGAAATCATCAAAAGCTATTTAGGGCAGAAGAACTTAATTCTGCATTTGTATATGCACTTAATTTTATGCTTTATGTAATCGAAAATGTATTTAGTATCAGGTCAGTTGGATAGCCAATATAATTTAAATTGGGTAGCCTTAGATCACTCTTAGAATGTATAATATGTTTATTATATTACTATTTAAATAATTATAATCCCATTTCTATGTTATCCATAGGGACAATCTATAGAAGAATTCTAGGCAAAATTCTGATGGTAGAGATTATTGCCATTTTTTTTCTGTGACCTGGAGCTTACACCTTACATAGAAAAGCAGGATACACATTCAAATGTAAGGAATAATCAAAAAAATAAAAAATAAAAACCAGTTCAGAGTGAACAACTTCTGCTTTTTCCCTATCCCAAAAAATGTCAATTGGCAAGTAATTTTTGGATTACAAATACAAGTGAAAAAATGCTAATCAGCAAGATATAGCCTGTGAGTCACACCCTGGTCCTCAGCCATCCCCTGACCTCTGTGAATCACTAGGGGCCTCACTACATGTCCTGGTCCTGATGAACCTGACCCCTCTAGACAGGAATACAGAGCTGACTCAACTTGCTCCCCACACACTTTTCTCATCCTCCACCCTGCTCCCCCAACATTATTTTTTTTTTTAGCTTATTTTGTACTGAGTAAACTCTTTTCTATTTTTCTTTTTTTTAGTTAACACTCTTGAAATTCTATTTAGATGGTCAAATGCAAATACTAGACTGCTAAAAGGCTTATTTTCTAAAGAGAGTAAAAATTACTGGGCAGAAATGAAAAATAATAAGTAACCTTTTCAGTGGAGACTTTGAACGACATGCTGATATTTTAAAGAGCAAGGTTTACTTTATCAAGCCCTGAATGCCTACAAGAAAAAAAATGAAGCCAGCTCTATGTCCTTTCCAGACCTTCACCTTCCCTTGACGACTTCCACCGTTACCTTCCCTATGTGTTTGTTAGCACTGCCATAACAAAACACCGCAGACCAGATGGCCTAAACAACAGAAATTTATTTTCTCACAATTCTAGAGGCTGGAAGTCTGAGTTCAAGGTGTTGGCAGGTTTGGTTTCTTCTGAGGCCTCTCTTTTTGCCTTGCAGGTGGCCACTGTGTCCTCACGTGGCCATCCTTCTATCTCTGTTTTCTGTGTTCCAATGTCTTCTCACAAGACAATCCAACCATATTGGATTAGGACCCACCCTAAGGAATCCATTTTAACCTAATTACCTCCTTAAAGTCCCTGTCTCGAAATGCAGTCACATTCTAAAGTACTGGGGGTTAGGGCTTCAACATACAAATATTTCTGAGGGGGGCACAATTCAGGCACTAACACCCTCCAACAGTATTCTCCTATTTATTATTTTTGTTGATAATTTCCTCATTATTATGCCATGCTACATAACTGTTGCTACTGTACTAGCTTAAAATAAAGCATCACAAATTTTTCATGATGAAATACCCTTCGTTTTGTTAATGAACATTTTAAGAAATAGAAATGCTGCCCTTTTGTGTCTTCATTATAATTTAACTCAGGTCCTTGATCAACATCTTTTTAATAATGTAATAAAAGTAAAGTCTAAACTTTACATTGTAAGATGTTACTTGTATTAAGAAATATTTTCAAACTAACTGTTTTCTTTACACTACCTTCTGAGGTTTTTTTGCTTGTTTTTTATATGAAATATGTGGTTATAATATAAAATGAAATAGAATTTGGTAAGAAAGCATAAAAGGGAGAGAAAGGAAATGGTATTTTTCCAATCAAATTGGGAACAAGAGGAAAAAAAGATGAAGAATATAGTCAGAAATGACAAAAAAAGCACTCTCAGATGGGGCGTTGAACTTAGCGGAGGCTTGCTGGAAGGCAGTGGAATGGCAGGCCTAAGAGGCAGATGCCCACAGCTCTATTTGACACTCCTGGCATTGTTAACTTAAGCAGATTGACGATTGTGATCCTTCAGCATAATGGCAGTGACTTTAATTTTTAAAAATCAGTTAGAGGTTAAATATTCATTTCATCCAAGGTGTTTTTCTGTTAGCGTAGCCATTTAAAAAAAATTTAGTCCCATCTTGTGTCGTTCATGTCCATGGCACGGATATTCATAAATTAAAAACATATCCAATCTTTGCAGTGTATTTTTTTCTCTTTCTTTCCTGAGCAAAAATAGAGAACACAGAAGTGCTTTGATGGTAAATGTTGCCCATGGCCCAGCCAAAAAAAAAAAAATGAGTCTTGTCTTTCTAGTTAGAGTTGTCACTAGAAGAACAGAATATGCAGAGGGTGAAAGATATCTTCAGGGGACTGTGTATTAGCTCTGCATTGATGAAAATGTTTTTGAATGGTATTCTAATGTTGTTAGTGTCTAAAAGGTTTGTGGTCTTTACTTATATTGCTATTGGGTTTTCAACAGTGATTATTTTGCTTGCTAAGAATGCTAGGATTAAAACAAAGAAATGAAATAAATGCTAAAGTACAGAGATTTGTTCACAAAGGCATCATACCTCAACACATAAGTCTATCCATGACCTTATTAAAATCAAAGAGTAAGTTAAGAATAAGGATTCTGTGAAGTTGCAAATATCAGTTTAAAGTGCAGAAAAATAAGATGAAAAACTAACCATTTGATTACTCATAGTAGGAAAAAACAAGTATTTCAGTTTGTTTCATGTTTGTGTATTTCCTAAAACAGAGTGAACTTCATTTATGTGTGCGTGGATGGCTATTTTGTCTTAGCAGTAGTATTTGCAATAAAACACACTTACATAAAATCACAGCATTACATCTCTTTCTATTTATATATTTTATAAATGTGCTCTTAAAATTGTCCCTGTTTTTTCTTTAAGCTAAAGTGATATTTGTGAGGTTTATAAATAGTTGCAAAGTGTAGAAACATATACATTTGCGTGTGTTCTTAGAGAGGGTATGTGTGCACATGCATGTGTGTGAGACATTTAATTTTGCCCACAAAATAATATATGGTACTTTAAAATTAATTACACAGGTGTTTTGCTTACAAATAGCTCAAGTAGAGCTTTTGTTTCAAATTTTACCTACATATTATCCCACCAAAGGAAATTGCCATCTTGAGTTTTCAGGGGCATATTCACCTATTGCTAGCTTGCTTTGGGGTTGTGTAATTCCATAGTGCCACCAGTAGGCATCTCAGGGTACCTTTCTGTACTGTTTACATTTGAGATTGGAAACTCGGGTGCTTTTCTGATCCCCTTCTTTTCTACTGCAATTAAATCTATAGTGATTTAAATTTAAATCTTGTGACTCTAAGTAAGATTGAATAAAACAAAACAAAACAAAATTTACAATTGCTTATTTATTCTCCACTTTACCCAAAGCACTATGAGCAACATACAGCTATATAAGACAGGACCTCTGAACTCAAGGAAATTCCTCTCAGTCCTATTCTCAGAAATCCTCTTTCTGGAGACTTTGCAAGAAGGCTTTCTTGCAGGAGAGCCCAAGCTTTCAGGAGGAAGCTGGTTGCAGTGACTACACTTAGTGAAGGGAATATTATTCTTAACTCTCTCTAATATTCCCATCTTGACCCATGAAGCAGGAAAGAGACTCATTTAGAAATGGAAAGTGAACATCCATGGTTTTCCTTAACTGCCCCCAACGTGCCCCCCGCCCAGGTAGCTTACCTGACTTATGGGATTGGGAGAAGGAAATAAGCCTGCTCCGCTCTACCCCAAGAGCTCTCTTTTTTCCTGACAGCGGTGTAGTTAGTTCTCTGTTCCAAGTGTGCCTTCAATAGACACTTCTGTAGGCCATCTCACTCCACCCAGCTTCCAGGGTGTGCTGTGCGTGAGGCAGGGATTCTCTGAGTGTGTGTGGCCTCTGCAGACACAAATTCTCCCTGAGTCCCTCAAGCGGGTTATCCCCAGCCTACATGTGGGGGGTAGAGGGGGGAAGGTGTAGGGTGTGTGGGGTACGGGGGCATCAGAAGGCAGATTGTTTCTCCAAATCTAAGCCAGGTTCTCCAGGCCAGCCTTAGCAGGAATAAAGCTGATAAATCTGATTATTTCATCGAGTTTTAACATTTTGTTTGGAATTTGGAGGGTAGAGATATGTAATATTTATTGCTCCTCAACACTCATGCGACTAAACATGCATCAATAGAAACATAAAGTTTTCTACATAAACTACAACTCCTGGCAAAGTTATACAAATCTGGCATGTTTCTGTCTATTAATTAATTGATTAAACTGACATGTTAATCAGAAACCCATATTTAATTGTTTCTATTGAATAGGGAAAAGTTAAGCATTACTTCAGTGGCCTTTGAATTTATTTACAGATATCTGTGCAAGTGTTCCTGCCACCCCATTCTGGTTTTATCTAAAAAACTATATAAATTTAGGAACCATATACTATCATTGCTACCACAGTACTACATAACTTGGCTTTGAGAAGACAATGCAGTTTTTAGATGTCTATGTTTACTAAGAAAATAATCTGGAAAAAAAATGTAGCTTATTGGAAGATCAACAAATTAGAATGCTTAAAAAAAAAAATCAGAGGGAAAATGTTCAGAACAGTGAGGCTCCAGGTAAGTTTCAGTTAAACTTTGAGAACCAGTGGTCTGTAGCATACATCTGATACATTAATACAGGTAGTTACGGATTTGTTTTCAATGGCACTTCAGAGTCATTATCAAGGCTTTCGTAACATAGTAAAACAGGAAATGTATATTTGGAGTGCATTCTCATCTCCTTTCCTGTATCTCCTTCTCAAACCCATTGTTCTCTCTCGCACAAGCTACTACCCTATGTCCCCTTTGGGTCTTGTAAGTTCTACTTTGATAGGAATAATTCACATGTGACCTCTACTCTCTTCTGAATTCTCTGGAAGACCAAGACAGAATTACCTTCCTACCTTCTATGAGATTTTGTTGGATTTCACATTTTTCTTCCCTTTCCTAGTCCCCCAGTTACTTAACTATTTTTTCCTCAAGACACTTTTCAATTTTACTGACATATTATAACTCATCTAGGGGACCTAATTTTGGGAACCACAACCTAAGACACGTGGCTATGTAAATAGACTGTGTATAATTCATGAACAGCATCTAAATAAAGTAATGTCTCATTCTCACCTAGGTTTGAGAGTGGGTATTAATCATATAACTAATTATTTTCGTGTTTTTTTATGATTTACATTGGATCAGAAATGGCTTTTATGTCCTTTCAAGTCTTCACCATTACTTATAAAAAGAAGGAAAGGTTCGAGTTAGGAATGTTTTCCATCTAATTAAATTATAGCAGCTGATGTGCCAGGAAGTGATCTATATTCTCCTATGTCATTAGTAGTGCCTAAGCATCTTAGGAGTAAAGAGAGTTGTATGGATAAAAATTAATGGAAATTAATGCAAAAGCAAATGATTATGGTAGAGTTTTTAAGCACAGTGCATTTTGGAAAATATTTGAAAGGTTACTTAAGAAATGGTTATTACTGTGGCACCTGGTGCAGTGATGTATGCCTATAGTCCCGCCACTAGGGAAGCTGAGAAGGGAGGATCCCTTGAGCTCAGGAGTTCAGGAGTTCAAAATGAGCCTGGGGAACACAATGAGACCTTATCTCTTAAAAAATGTTATTATCAGACTTTTGTGTCTGATAACAGCAGTTTGGGTAATTCAGACCAACTCTATTACTGAAAGCAACTAGAAAAGTTGGATAAAATATTTTTAAAAAAATCTGCTTGTCATTAGGGTCAAAGAGCTAACAAGGCAGTGAAACTTAGGGAACATGATCTATAAGAAGAAAACCCAGAAGGTTAAGTCCAGGATTGGGTGATGCTTTTCCTGTAGGAGCATCTTCATATTCTAGATTAGGTCAGGGTATTAACAGTCTTCTGGGATTAAGATAACAGAAATAGGGCTCCAGAATTATGAAGAAGTAAAGATCTGAATACATTTCCCAGGTTTGGGGTTTGGATACTAAAGTAATAAACTCTAGAATTAAGGATAAACAAAAGCAAATAGGCACTCAAGGGGAACAAGATTGAGGTAATCAACTCAGGCTCTGGAACTGAATTAGACTAATAGTGACTCCACCTGTCCGCACAAAGCAAACATTTGTCTTATTTTTTAAAAAGTCATCACGATGAACCTGAAATAAAATCCTCAAATTTTTATATAAAATTTTTGGCAAGTAATCATAAATTACCTGACACAAAAGAAGACAAGATAATATGACAATAAACTTATAGAGAAAAAAGACAATAGAAACAGACTCATCGGGTAAGTAAATGATGAAATTAATATTAAAATAACTATGCTAGATATGTTCAAAAAATAAAAAGACAAAACAAGGAATTTTAAAAGAAATATGGACAATATATTTTTAAAAAACCCAACAGAATTCTAGAACTGAAAAAAATTATAACAGCAATAATTATGAGCTAAATGGATGGGTTTGATAGCTGATTAGACACAGTAGAGGAAGAAATAAGTGAATGGGAATACTCAAAAGAAAATACAGAGAATGAAGCAGAGAGAGAGTGAGAGGGAGAGAGAGAGAAAGACAAGCAAAGAAAGGATAAATAATAAAAGGAATAGAAAGTCATATATATATATATATATATATGTATGTATGCATGTATCAGGAATCCTAAAAGGAAAAGAGAGAGATATAATAGACGTGGGGAGAAGCAGTATTTAAAGAGATAATGGTAGATAGTTTCTAAAGCTAGTGGAGGAAATTAAGCTGTAGATTCAAGACACCATTCATAACTCCAGAAACAACAACTAGTGTTATTTTTATAATAAAACTGCTTAAAAAACTAAGGCAAAATCCATACTATATGCAAAGGATTGACAACTATTTTGACAGCTGGTTTCTCAATGAAAAGACCGTGGATTGCTGAAAGGATAAAATCACTAAGCAAGAACTCTATATCCCATGAAAACATTCACCCAAAATGAAGCTGTAGTAAAGGCATATTCAAACAAAAAATAATAATTTCTGAAAAAAATTGATCTCTGGCACATGTTCACTAAAAGATATACTTAAAGGTGTTCCTCAGGCTAATAATAATAATGTCAGATCAAATGTGGAGATACGGAAAGAACAAAGAGCAAGTATAAAGGGAAAGTATATGTGTAGGCATAAATATTGATTATATAACTACAAAACAATATTAACTACAATTTTTTTTTAAATATAACTTTTAGAATAAGTTTACTCAGAGATAGAATTTAGGATGTCAGATGTTTAGCATGTAAGATGTTTATTATTAGGATGTAGGATGTTGACTCAGAGACAAAATTTACCATGTAGGACTAATTTAATAATGCTTGTGGGAAGGCAAGGGAAGACCCAAAGATTGGGAAGAGGGGGAAATTAAGCTGGGATTCAGGCCCACACAGTCTTGACAGACCTTGTAGGGAGCTTTGGAGTTAGACTAGTGCAAAGTGAATCAAGATAGCCAGGATTTTGTACTCTCACATCAATCAGTCATTTGATGCAGACAGCCCCAGAAAGGAATGGAGAATGGAGCTCTTTTGAGGTGAGTCAATTCCGGAAGTGGCTGATACATACGAAAGCTATTTGCAAATAGCACTCTCAGCAGCTGGGACAAATATTCATTAAGAACGAACCTGGGCATCACATCACAGTGTCCACCACAGTGTACCCATTACACCACTCTGACCACTTCTTAACATATATGCAATTTTTATACTTATATTAACCATTTACTTTAAAGGCTTTGTACAATATATAGTATAAATAATGGAAGATAATAAAAGACAAAAATTGTCACTTAATTAAATTAATTGTCATTAATTTCAACAATTTAACAATCTGAATCAACTTAGTAAAGTGAAAACTTGTATAATTACAAAAAATTTAGAGACCTTTGACAGATTTTGTTTGAGTGAAGAGTGTTCATTAACTCTGAATTAATATCTTTTATATGAGTAAATAAATACTAGAATTAAAAAAGAGGTAGACTTCCAGGTACACTGCAACCACTGTATTCGTTTGTATTTTCTTTATTTTATAGTATTTAACTCACCTATAAACTCATAGTAAAAAATCCATTAAAAAGATTTAGGGCCTCTCTTTTCATTTTTAGCAATTCGATCATAACATAAGAAAGTCGTATAGCAATAAAAGAAGGAAATGAGAACTAGCTTAAGGATTGATTTGCTGATGAAAAACAATACTTGAAATATCTAAATCTAAAAGCATACAGAAACCTACCAAACATACTGGGACTATCTTTTCTGTCATTTCCTCCCTAGAGTCTATAAATATCTTGTCTTTCTTATTGATTGCTCTTATAAAAGATAAGTTTTATTTTAATTAATTCACACATATGCATTCCATGTAAATTCAAATAAATTTCAAAAGAGTACTTATTGCAGTCCTAGAGTGAATGACAACAGAAACCTTCATAAAACTGGGTATCATTTGTTTCTCTATCCTAATAAAATGACTTATCAAAATCATAGTTCTAAGGCTTGTTCTGAGAAAAGCTTGTTTTAAATACCTATTCTGTAGATTAAACACTCTAACTAATTACTCACATCAATTTTCCCCAAAATTTTGATAAATTTTCCCCACTAATTATAAATTATGTAGTTATTATAATTATGTACAATTTTATGCTATTACTAATTTACAAAATTTTCTATAGAATTTACAAAAATGCATGTGGAGGAGAAAAGGTGAACACCTTTTTCCTATACCATCTCTGGTCTTTGAGTAGATGATAAAATTTGTGTTATTATTCTTTATTACTGCTCAAGCTCCGTCTTCTTCATGCAAGATTTCTGAGATGAAAATAACATAAACTACTACTGTTTTTATTCACTACACTTCTGACACCAAATATGTGAGGTTTGAATCCCACTCCAACCAATTCTCCAATTTTCCAGACACCAACTGGGTATCCTATAATTCAATTCAATTCTGACACGAATTACCCAGAGTTAGTGCAGACCCCACAGGTTATGAGCTCAGTCCCACAAGACTTCCCCCACTTCAGATGCCACTGCAATTCCTCAGCCTCCTATACTTTTGACTAATCAACTATAAATCAGAGGTTCTCAAGACCCCCTCCTTAGATTTGATAATTTGCTATGATGGTTCACAGAACTCAGGGAAACACTTTATTTACTATTACTTTTTTTTATAAAAAAAGATATTATAAAGAATACAAATAAACGACCAGATGAAAATGTCCATACGATAAGGTCCAGAAGGGTCCCAAGCACAGGAGGTCCACATGGAGTTGGGATGCACTACCCTCCAAGTACATGGATGTATTCTCCAAACCTAAAGCTCCCTGAACCCTGTAGTTTAGGGGGTTTTGGAGGTGTTTTGGAGGTGTTTCATCATGCAGTCATGATCAATTATTAACTCAATTTCCAACCTCTCTGACCTTCCCAGCAGTTGGGGGAGAAGAGCTGAAAGTTCTAAGCTTCTAATCAAGCTTATAAGTATAATCAAGGTTTAGCCTTTTTTTCTGGTGACTAGCTCCCATCCTGAATCTGTCTAGGGGCCTCACAAAAGTCTCATTAGAACAAAAGATGCTTCTATCACTTTGAAAATTTCAAATGATTTAGGAGCTCTGTGTCAGGAACTGGGGGCAAAGAACAAATATTATAACAAACGACACTCCCATCACCCCTATCACTCAGAAAATTGGAAGTATTTTAGCAGCTTTGTGCCAGGAACTGGGGACAAAGACCAAATACATATTTCTTACGATGTCACAAATCACAGTCAACTGTGAAAATAGTAATCACTATTTTCTTTGTCCACAGAAATTTTAAAAGTACCCTATCCCTCACTCTGTTGATAGATAAAGATGAGGGCTGGTGTGGTTTTTCCCTGCTGGTATGATTCATATTCTGGACAGAACTGGAGGTCATGAAATAGCAAGATCTTATTTAGTTCAATAGCTTTGTTTCTTCAGGACACAGAACTCACTAAACCTTTCTCATCCTTGTCTCATCCTCAAAGATACTCAGCTTTGAGAGATAAAGGAGTACCTTCCTTAAAGCAGCATAAGTGATTAGAGGCTCCTAAAAATTGTGAACAGAGCAAAGTATACCTTAGAGGCGGGCATCTTTCTTCACCTACCCAAGGGTCTCATGGCCAACCAGATGCCATGCCTTTTTGACACCCTTTGCAGCTTGCTTCCAAGAAAGAAACTTTCAGCGTTCAAGCAATACTCAAGTCATCTTTGAGATACAATAAAACAAATAAAAATAGACAAATAAATGATGAAATAGGGTTATTCTGAACATCAATACGTGTATTGCAAGTTAGCAGTTTAAAGGCAACAGTCAGCAGTCTTTCAGGCTATCCCAGTGGGGTGGTTCCCAGTTAAAATGCAATCTCCCAATAAAGCCAAACTTTCCTTTTTCTCAGAGAAATTTCAACGTAATAGAGATCAGAGCCTCAGACTCAAGTAAAGAAGATCTATCCCATTAAAATTTCATGCAACCGCCACAGGGTAGAGAGAGAAGAATTAGGACCTTGTTGAAATGTTGCCTCTGATTAAATACAGAGCTAACTGACATTCATCTAGCTTTTTTGTAACAAAGGAAACCACAAATTTTAAAAAGACTCTAAGTGGGATTCTATTCTTAGAAATAATTAACCATTCTTTCATCCATTCTTTCAAAAATTATTTAACAATGTCAGCTATATTTCTAGTTCCAGGCTAGGGGAATAAATCATGAAAAGAAACAGATTCTTCCCTTGCTTTTGTGGAGTTTATAGTTCAAATGGGAGAGAAAGACATTAATTAAGTGATCACACAACTATTACACGACAGTGCAATTTTGATAAGTGCTATCAAGGGGAAGTACAACCATTATAGCAGTATACAATAAAAGAATTTGACATCACCAAGGAGATCAGGAAAAACTTTGAGAAAGTGATAACTGAGCTCAGATATTAAGAATGAGTAGCAATAATCTAGAGGAAGATGGCAGGAAAATATGTTGTAGGCAAAGGGAATTACATAGGTAAAGGGACTGTGGTGAGATAAATTATGCAATGTACACAAAACTGAAAGCATTATGGAATGGATGGAACATAGATACTAAGAAGCTTCGTGAAATCAGAAGTTGGAGACATAGCGAGGGCCCTACAGCAGAGCTATTAGGTAGAGCTCTAAGTCCTTGCTAAGGTTGTTTTTTTTAATCACAGAAGGCAATGAGAAGTCTTTGAAAAATTTAAACTGAGTGTGGTGATCTGTAAAAATTTGTATTTCAAAAATGTCACTCTGGCTGCAGTAATATTTCTGTCTTCTATTTCAAAAACCTGATGATATTGTTTTGGAAAAAATAAAAACATAAAGGACACAGAGACCTAAAACTTTAAAGGCAGGAATCTTCAGAGAAGATATTAACTCCACACATTCTATTTGTGTTTTGTCTGTTGGACTCAGGGAATCTTAGGAATCAACTAATCAAATCCTCCCTAGCAATATTTGAATCTTTAATATCACACCCCTGACAAGCTGTCTCTGAATCTGCATGACTTTTCTAGGAGAAGGGATTTACAAAATCAATAAGCAACTTAAAATTTTATCTTTGGATTAGATCCAACCATTTGAAAGATCTTTAAAATCAATCTCATGTCACTTTCAGCAATTAGTTAATAGATTATTACATTATGATCAACTCAGGGGCAACTTTACATGTAGGCCATGTAGGCAGAAGTTTGTTCAGACCATCATAAAGACCACTGGAGAAAAGGAACTTATGGCCCTAGACATGATGATCTCTGGGAGATGGAGGCCTAGAACAATTAAGAAATGAATTATAATAGTCCTCTTTTATCTGCAGGTTTGCTTTCCAAGGTTTCAGTTATTAGTGGTCAACCCTTGTCTGAAAATATTAAATGGAAAATTCCAGAAGTGAACAGTTCATAAGATTTAAATTGCATGCCATTCTCAGTCGTATGATAAAATCTCACACCATCCCTCTCCACACGGCCCCAGACGTGAATCGTCACTTTGTCCAGCTTATCCAAGCTGTAGGTACCATCCACCCTTCAGTCACTTAGTAGCAGTAATGGTGGTCAGATCCACTGCCGTGGTATTGCAGTGCTTGTGTTTAAATCACCTTTATTTCACTTAATAATGGCCCCAAAGCACAAAAGTAGTGAAATTGGCCGTTCGGATATTCCAAAGAGAAGCCATAAAGTGCTTCCTTTAAGTGAAAAGGTGAAAGTTCTAGTCGTAATAAGGAAAGGAAAAATATCGTCTGCTGAAAATGTTAAGATCACTGTAAGAATGAACCTCTTCTCCATGAAATTGCGAGGAAGGAAAAAAATTGTTATAGTTTTGCTGTTGTACCTCAGACTGCAAAAGTTATGGTCACAGGGCATGGTAAGTGTTCAGTTAAGATGGAAAAGACATCAGATGTGTGGGTGAAAGACCTGAACGGAAGTGAGTTCCTACTGACTGCCTTCGGGTATGGTGCTTTCCAAAGTTTCGGGCGTCCACTGAGGGTCTTGGGCCATATCCCTCAGGAATAAGGGGGCACGAGTCTTTTGTGTTATTCAAAAATGTAAAAGCTGACTCTTCAAGTCTTCTTTTAGTATAAAAATAAATATATATTTTCTTCATAATGGCTTTTAGCATTAGTATAGCATATTTTCCTCCATGTGTTTACTTTTAATCCATCTGTGTCTTAATATTTAAAGCGGTTTTCTTATAGACAACATACAGTTGGGATTTTTTTAATTTATATTTTTATTTTATGTGGTAAGAACACAACATGAGTGTATCTGTCTTTTAAAGTGAATATTTAGATCACTCACACTTAAAGTGGTTAATGAGATAGTTGGATTAATATCTATCATATTTGCAGCTGTTTTCTATTTGTTGTTCTTGTTCTTTGTAGCTGTTTTTGGTCTTTCATTCTTTTTCTGCCTTCTCTGGCTTTAATTGAGCATTTTATATGATTTCATTTTGTCTCTTCTATTAGCATACCAAGTATACTTTTTAAAAATGTATCTAGTGATTGTCCTAGAGTTTACAATATCCACTTATAACTAATCTGAGTCTACCTTCAAATAAGACTTATGGGCAGTGTTGGCTATATTTGTAATGCAGGTACTCAAAACAAATGATTTCCAATTCGGTTTTCCTGTCCCTTATAATACTGCTGTAATGACATTTCACTTATCCAGAAGCTATAATCATCCAATGCAAGAATAAGAAAAATAAATGGTTTTATTTTACCTTCATTTATTTCTTCTCTGACATCCTTCCTCTCTTTATGTTGATTCAAGTTTCTGACCTATATCATTTTTCGCCTCTCTGAAGAACGTTTTTTAACATGGCAGGTCTACTGGTAACAAATTTCCTCAATTTTTGTTTGACTGAGAAAGTCTTTATTTTTCCTTTACTTTTGAAGAATAATGTCACTAGTTACTGGGTTGATGGGCTTATTTTTCTTTCAACACTTTGGACATTTCTCTTCACTCTTTTCTTGATTGCATAGTTTCTGAAGACAAGTTCCTCTAAAAGTAAGACTTTCTTTTTTCTGGCTTCTTTCAAGATTATCACTTGGTTTGATTTTCTGAAGACATGACCAGGTATAGATTATTTGTGTACTTATCTTGCTTGGTGTTCTCTGAGCTTCCTATATCTGTGGTTTCATATCTGTTGTTAATTTTAGAAAATTCTCAGGCATTATTATTTCAAATATTTCTTCTGTTCCTTTCTTTTTTCATCTGACATTCCCTTTAGTAATTATCCCATAGTTTTTGGACATTTTATTCCATTTTTTTTTCATTTTCTCTTTGTTTTCCAGCTTGAGAAGTTTATAGTGACATATCTTCAAGTTCATTGGTTTTGTCATCAGCTGTGTCCAGTCTACCTATGGAATTCAGGCCCTCAAAGAAGTTTTTTGTATCTGTTTAATGTTTTTGATTTCTTTTGTTTTGTTTTTCTTTTGTTCCTTTTGGTTCCAACGTTTAGCATTTCCTTTTGATTCTTTTTTTTTTTTTTTATTTCAGGATATTATGAGGGTACAAGCATTAAGGTTACACTTTATGTCTTTGCCTAACCCAAACAAAGCTTAGAGCATGCCCTTTCCCCCTACATGTCCCTTTAGTTGTGGGTTTACCTCCCCATCCCCCTAATCCCTGGAGAGTATTACTGCCATGTGAGCCCCCTAGTGTTCATCTCCTTTTGATTCTTTCTTGGAGTTTTTCTCTCTCTGTTTACATTACTTTTCTGTTCTTACATGCTGTCCACTTTTTCCACTAGAGCCCTTAGGATATTATTCATAGTTATTTTAAATTTCTGGTCTGATGATTCCAAAATCTCTGTTGTATCTGAATCTGGTTCTGATGATTGCTTTATCTCTTTAGACAGTGTTTTCGTGTGTTTCACTGTGCCTTATAATTTTTTGTTGAAAGCTGAACATGATGCATCAGTTAAAATGAACTGAGTTAAATAGGCTTAAGTGTGAGTGTTAGGTTTATTTGGCTAGGAGTTAGCTGTGCTTATTATTAGCTGTAGCTGCAGATATTAGAGGCTAACATTTCCTCTAGTGTCCTTGTTTTTGTCATTTCTATTGTTTATGACTTTCTTAAGAGACTCTAATTCTGGCTGTTCATTTAAAGAAAATTAAATAATAGTTACTGAAATGGAGGAATACAACATTTTATAACTAAAGGGAAATGAGTCCCACAATTTACTACACATTATGTCTGTGCTTCTATGGTACAGACTCTCAAGCAATCTCATGAAAAGTTGGCAAGAGATATTTAAAAAAAAAAATCTATACTAAATAAGACTGGGTAGTGAGTTTTGACCTTTCTTTACTAGTTGCCAGAATTCCCTAGTAAATTAATCATTTCTAAATTTACACTACTAAGAGTACCTGGTGAAGAATTCTCAACAGCAACAAGATAAATGATTTTATTCTAATAGGTTACCAATTACAGCCTCTCTAAGTAATTCACATTCTGTTGAATATAAGTCAATAGGTACTACAGGATAATGAAACTCTATTTAATTTAAACTTAGCACAGCAGAAACAGGCTTTCTTTTCTGCTCTCACTTATTAGACCATCAATTAATTTCCCTTTACACTCCAGGACGCAGCATGGGAAAGACTGGGTAATTTCAAGGAAACCTAGAGAGCAGCAAAGTAATCACTTCCCACTGAAGTCTTTAAGTGTTCACCAGGGCCCTGCTGTGTTTAACACAGACCCAGTGCCCTGTCCAGAGGATAGTTTTTTGTTCCCTTATTAACTTTTAGATCACTCACCTGTAGGGTCTCTAGTACTATGAACAAGATGGAATTCTCACCTATGAATTCAGGTCTTCTGAAATTCCTGAAAATATACAATTAGGAAGAAGGAAAGTCCTTTTTCCCTGTCACCTTGCAATTAGTGGCAAAGGATTTTATAAACCTTTATAAAATATATTTCTAACTAATAGTCTACTAACTTGACTTACCTTCAACAGCTCCAGTAATGGAGAACTTTCTCTCTTACAAAGCAGCATATTCCTTGTGGACAGATTTTTATAATGATGCATCTATTTTTTTGATTCTAACTTTCATTCATTATCCTTATTTTGCTTTGTTGTTTTGTTTTGTTTTATTTCTAGTATCATATATGGCAGCCTTTTATAAAATGATATTTGTCATAGCCAACACCCATTAGCACAATGAATCTCCTCTTCAAGGTAAGCAACCTAGTTACCTCCATGGTACCTCATACCACATGCTTGCTTTATGCCATCTATTCCCTCTTGAAGTGTAGCACTCAGAACTGGACGCAGGAATCTGTGAAATCAGTGGGTTAATTCAAAATCACATACCCTATATTCTGCCTTTTCTTTGCATTTGAAATCTACTCAAAGACCAATCACTCCCTTGGCTAAATAATACCTAGTGGCAGAGATTCAGGGAAAGTACAAGAAGATAAGACCATGTTTGAGAGCTTCCTTCTCTAAATTCTCTTCCATGTGCCTCTGGGTCCTTCTGGTCTATCACAACTTTCTTTGTCTTTGTCCTGTATGAGCAGAAAGTTGATCTTCTCTGTAGAAAGTGGGTTAGTGTTGATTTAATTGGAAAAGTTAATCTCAGGCTTAGCTGGCAATGTTTTTCTGTCAGCATCAACCACAGAACTGTGCACAAATTAGATACTGGATAAATTGCTTCAGATAAATGTCTAGACTTACCTAAAATGCACATGTACTCAGAAAATACTTAAAGGGTGGCTAAAGAGGCTATATTCCATATTTACAAATGCAGAAGTTTGAGCTGCCTTTGTTTAGGACTGGTAGTTAGAAAGGTCAGACCTTTTATAAACCAGTGCTACTCAAAATGTGGCCAATAAACAGACATATCAGTAGCATCAGGAAATTTAGTTGAAATGAAGATCTGAGGCCCCTCCCCAGACCTATTGGATCAGAATCTTATAGGACAGGGCCCAGAATTCTTTTCAGGAAATTTGGATGCAGGATGAAATTTGAGAAGCATACTTCTCAACCATGGTTCTGTCTCATTTTCTGTCCCCTCCATGGGGCTCTGGCTTTCTGTTGACATGTCGTCAAGCATGGTAGCCAGAAATGAGTGTGCATCAACTCTGGCATCACGTGTCTATAGTATTCACCATCTTCAATTATCTGATTTGTTACTGTTGTCTCCCACTTCCTCCTAAAGAACATCTCCTGGATTAACTGCTTTCACAGTTCACACCATTACTCAGCCTGGGATGCCAATTGTATCCATCTACCTCTGTCAGGATTAAATTCACCTTTCAGAATAAAACCTAAAAACCCTCCTCCTCCTTATCTCTTGTCTGACAGACCTAGAAATCACACCTAGAAATAAATCTCTTCTTTTTCTATATCCTCATATCACATCACTCACAACTCTTTTGTAATCACTGCCACATTCTGCCATGTGTAACAATTAAGTGTTCCTAGAAAAAAGAGACTGAAGCAAAATTTTACATGCTAGTAATTAATTAGAATATAATCACAAAGAATCAGAAGTAAGGAGAAAAGGAAGGAAGTCATGGGGCGGGGCAGGGGCAGGAAATTAAATTTGAAGGTGAATTCCTGACATAAGTACTTCTTGGTATCAAGTACAACTAACTGGTTATTCTTGAGAAATCATCCTCACAGAGTCCATATGAATGACCGCATCTCAGGACACTCTGTTTATAGTGAAAAGGGAGAAATAATTATCTGCTGGCTCCTGTCTTCTATTGGTCAAAAGTTTATTCTATGACATGCTAACTCCCCTCTCTTCTCAATTGTGTCTGAGTCGTTTTCTTTGCAGCTTAAACCTTAGCATCGACAGGAAAGCCCAGGGATGGGAGGTGAGAGGAGAGAAGTGAGGACAGAATGCCAAGCACTGTCAGGTTTTGTCCATAAGACCTTGGTCTGAGCCCATTCAAAGTTGGCCAATCTCACGGTAATTGACAATCAAAGGTGGATAAAGGCCCCAGAAAGAGGTCATGCTAAAGAGATCTAAGTTGGTACATAAATATTCTGATACATATTGTTTGTACTTATGACTTTTTGATCCATAGAGACTGTATGGTCCTTGAGGATAGGACTTGGCATTTTATACTATCACACCTACTAGTGTTTACCTCAAACATCATAGGTCATCCCCAAATGTGCTGCTGAAAAGCAAGACTGCCAGGAGCTTAAAATGTTTGCTTAATAAGTTGTGTTGTAATTAATAAATTCTTCTTTCTATATCAGGTATTTATAGTCCAGAAGTTTACTTTATGAGGCAGAATTCTTTGGCTATATGTTTTCATTGTGCATCTCAAAGACCTAGAATAGGACTTGGTATATAATGGGTATTCAAAAAATATTTGTTAAACGAATGCATAGCATCAAATCTCAAAGGAGGTACACAAGAAGAAAAGCGATGTGCCCTTGAATATCCTCATAAGCCAAAGGAACCATTAACACTGATCATGAGCAAAGTTGCAAGTTGCATCTGTGACCTTGTTATTTTTCCCTAGTTGCAAAATGGGATTAATTTTAGGGTAGTGGAATTCATTGAGATACAAAACTGGAAATTTCTTGTTTAATTGAGCAGGACAGTTGGGTATAATGAGCCCTGGTATCCTCATATTCCTTACCTTATCAGGTAGATTAAACTCTAGGTACTCTACGATATTTTTTTTAATAGAAGTTAACATGTGACTCCAAAACAGCACTAGCCATAAAAATCTAGCTGGCAGATGTGAGAAAACAGAGAATAGACAATAGGAAAGTTTTAAAGGGTATAAACCATGTCTGCCCGTATTCATTGGCCAAAACTCAGTCACATGATCACACTTACTGTAATAGCAAGGGAGGCTGGGGAATACAGTTTCACTGTGTGCCCAGAAGGAAAGGACAAACACTTAGTGAATAACCAGCTAATTCTGATACCAGAATTAAATAGAAGGTTTCACATTAGTCTCTTCCTGTCTGTCAAGTTTGTGGGGATATGTTTCTGTGGAGACATTTCATACATTCCATGGGATTTCTGGTATAAAGATGTCTGCTTGGAGGAAGACAATGGGGAAGCTCACTGTAAGTTTTCACTGCATAGATTTATGTTTAAGGATATGCTATTATAAAATGGATGTTTTTTTAGATTTGGATGGAAATGGAGAAGCACAGAGGAATTGTGGTGACGCTAGGATCCACTATCAGACTTTTTTTAGAAATAAAAAATCTCCACATGCATTCCAGTTCTCTCCTTTGAGTGGGCAGTTGAGAGATGACAGCAGTGCCCTCGTGCTGGGGTCACAAATCTGATTCCACAAAAGTTCCACAAATCAACTCCTACAGTGCTGGCTTTGGTGCTTCTCCAGTGACTGTTTTGATATATTCATAGTACCTCATTTTTCAAGTGTGTTGTTAAAAACAACTGTTCCCACTTAGTACTTCAACTGGCAGTGCCACTAGATTTAGTGAAAAAATGGTAAATTAATTCATACTACATTTAGTTAAGGTATAATGAGGCAAAAAATCCATGAATAAAGAGAAATTGAGCTTTTTCACTTGATCATATTTGATTTAAAAATATCACAACTTCATTTCACCTTAAGTGAAATGATTCATAAATAATTATCTTTCTGACATCCAACATGTAGATCCAAAACAACCATGTTTATATTTATTATGTCATAGTTGTTTTGAATTAGAAACATCTGTAAATATTTATAGAGGCATTTCTAAATCAATGAACATTATGTACACAAGGATTGCAAATTGATTATTTCTACAGCATCTTACTAACAAAATGAAAATTCAATTAATAATTAAAATTTTAGTTTTGGGATTTAAACTCCCTCAGACAAATATTCTTTCAAAACTTTTAAGTTCTTAGATTATGAATGATGTGTAGGCTAAGTTAGACTGTTCTCATTTTCTTAAAGAGAAGCCCTTACATTTCTATAAATCTCTTCAAAACTTGCTGTAGGAAACCCCACTTACTATTCCGTTCACAGATGACTATTATGATGTATAACTCAGTAACACAAATATCCTTAAAGGCATTGCTCATACGGATACATGTTTTAAATTCTAAACTCATATTCTTTTCAGGTGCTGTGTTTTCTTTTAGAAGACTAGGAATAGGAAAAATTCCATACAAACATTTCAGTAAGAATATATTTTGAAGAACCATTCATCTTCTGCCTTTAGGGATTTCTTCTTCCCCTCTCCTTCACAGACCCCTCCCACCATAACATCCCTCTCTCTCCTACTCCCTACCCCAATCAGCTCAACCAGCTCAACCAGCTACAATAAAATAAAAAGAAACCTAAGGTTAGATTTCTCCAGGCAGAAGAAGAGAGGTCCCTGCTCCCCTGCAAAGGGCAGCATTCTAACTCTACTCATCTTCACTCTTAGGCCACCAAGAATTGCAGTGCCTCTAGAGTCAGGCACAAAACACAGTCATGGTGACAAGGGAACATCAAACAGACCAAAACTTTAACACAACATGCAAAAAAAAATCAAACTGTTCTGCCTTCATATCCGCTTCTCGTTTATTTTATGTATTTACTGTCACACTTCTATAATTTTCTGTGATGTTAACATCTATACCACATGTTGCAAAATAAGCACCCGAAGTATAGATATGTTATATACTGTACTTTTTAAGAATGGAGTGTTTAGTAAGTGTGTACTCAGCAGTTGCTGAATTGAGCAGTTGTTAAATTGAGTAAATCTCTTCATGGTTGTTTCAGTTTCTGTAAACTCTTGGGTGGCACTTCTTTCATATTGCAAAAAAAATTACTTTGCATAGAATAAAACTACTTTAGCATATATATTCTCATACTATTCACATGGTGATAAACTTATTTAACAGATCAACTTATACTGATTTGTTTATAAGTATTGAAAGGCATTTTCCTCTGTTTAATAGCCATTTTAAAAAACGTTAGGACAGGTGGTGTACCTGGGACACCTCCTCCCCTATTACAGCAGAGATGGATGCACTTCTGCCCCAAATACTTTCACTTTAGGAAAAGTGTCTGTGCTATGAAGAAATCACCCTTTCAGAGCTGCCTCTTACTTTCATTTCCCCACAGCATCAACATTGAGTACAGATTCTGTTTGTACTTCTTTAGAGCCTTTTATGTGATTGTCAGGAGACGGATAAAAATGTACCTTGCAAAGCATGTTTTATTTCAGGTGATGGGTAAAAATAAATTCAATCATTTCCTCTTCAAATATTTTCAAATAAATTTGAAATAAAAAACATTCTAATATTCTCTAATATATACACACACACAAAATATCCAGTAGTTAGTGCCATAGCTAGAGGCCATCACTAGAGGAAAGAAATTTTAATTGAAAAGTAAGTGACTTTAATTCATCTAGTATTTATATATTTATGTTTATAAAACTATTATTGTGACTTAGACACTCTGCTAGACATAGGAATTATAAAATTTAAAGACTTAGTCCTACTTTCAAGGATATTAAGGTATAAGTAAGAAAAGGAGACCCATAAGAAAACAAATGATAGCCCAGTATGATGACAGCAAGAGTGAAGATATGTCCAGAGCTCTTGGAGACAGCAACAGAGGAAAAACATATAAGCCTGCCATGGGGTCAAAGTTCTAAGGAGGAACAGGTGATTATAACTTTCAGGAGGTTTCCAGGTAGACAACTCCATGCAGAGGTTAGAAGGAATATTGTAGGCAAATGGAACAGCAAATGTAAATGAAAGTAAGAGACAGCACAGTATGCTTAAGCAACTAAAGTTAACTCAATTTTGCTGGAATTGTAAAGTACAACTTGGGGTGTGGGGGTGGAGGTGGCATGCACTGGAGTTGGGACAGATGGAAATGGTGGCCAATCATGAAAAGCCTTACATTTCAAAGGATTGCACCAGTGGGTGAGAAATAGTTCTTGAAGAGCTATGGATATAGAAATCATATTATTAGTTTGTACAAGCGGGCATGTTTGCTTTGGAAGTATCACCTTGGAGGAAGTGCTGAGGCTGCCCCGGTAGTTTGTAGGTGTGGTGAGACCATGGGTGGGACGAGTCACACTGAGGCTATTACAGCTGCTCAGGAGCAGAGAAACAGAGAGTTTGAGAAGGTTGAATTGAAAGGGCTTATTGATTGCTTAGATGTTGGCAGAAAAGGAAAGGAAGGATATGAAATGATTCCTAAGTTTATATGTGAGGCAATGGGGTACACAGTGGTGCCATTACGGAGAGAGGAAATGCAGATCTGGAAGTGCTCGTGTGTGTGTGTGTGTGTGTGTGCGCGTGTGTGTGTGTGTGTGTGTGTGTGTGCACTTTTGTCGGAGGGTGTGAATACAACATATGACTATATGTCAAAATGTGGTTAAATGGATTTCATGATGCCAACTTTTTTTCTACAATGTATGTATATAGTTTTGATAGGTTTTAAGCTCCCAATTAAATACACCCCATGTATCCCCATCCCAACAGGAGTTCCCTCCTTATTTCTTCCTGTATCTAACATGGCCTACACGCCTAGCAATTCAGAACCTTCTGTGTATGGTCAAGTTCCTATCTTTTGTTTCACTTAACCCTTTCCTGTCAACCATTTTCATCACCATTGTTATTGTTTTGTTTCTAATTTATAAACCCTTGCAAAGAATATAGCTTCAAATTCCTCTTTCCAAATTTCTCCTGACTCTCCTTTCTTGACAATCAGATAACGTTAGTAAAAAGAACAGAAATGTTTTCTCAACTTAATTTAAACTTTCAGCTTTACATAACTCTAAGGGATATCTCTTTTCTTTATCTAAACCTTCAGAGGTTTCCTCCACCTTCTTCCCCCTCACTTCTCTTTTTTGGTAGAAGCATATTTCAGGGGTATATCTTTCTTCTCTGCTTCTCTTATCTCTTTATCCACGGAAAAATGTGTGTACTGAAGGGCTGAATTTAAATTTTTTAATTTAAATTCAGTCACTGCTAAGCCTGACTGTTTTTCAAACGTTTATCCTGCAAGGCACAAGATTTAATATCTCAGACCCAAGTTTTCTGCTGTATTTAAAAGGGGATAACATGTACTCATTGAGTGCTAAGAGAATTAAAGGAAACACAACATACATAAAGCACTTAGCATAGTGCCTGACAAATGGTAAGCATGCCATGTATGTCAGCTTTATTATAATTACTGTTATAAATATTATTGGGCAGTTCAAGTCAAATAATTAGGAAACCTTCAGTTTGCCATACTTTGTTTAAATTGGTACCCTTAAGAGAGGGTACTTTTTCATTTTGAGATTAATATTGGTTTGAGTTTGCACAAAATAAGCAACATATTTCTTAAAATGGTGAAAACACTTGTAAAAACAAAACTGTAGTAGGTTAATTTGAACCAGTTTTCTAATTCCCATGAGTATTTTTATTCTGTTATTATTTCTCATAATCATATGGTCATAGAAAGAATAATCTGAATGTTAATCAAATTAAGGGTACTCATAAAAATTGTTAATTTAATGATGTGCTGATTTTACTATTAATAGTTTTTAATAAAATACTCTCTAATGTAGAGTAACACATAGCCCATAATTTTATAAAAATAATATAATGTTTCAGAAAACACTCTGGCATTTTCTTTTGATTTCAAATGAACTGGAACCCTCTAACTCAACAAAACAGTTTTGTGGAATTCATAGTTTATATATGTTTGGATGTACAACAAAGAAAGTGTTGATTCATTGCCTACAATGAATCATATTAATAAATGTCAAAGAAAAAATGAAACCACTTGTCTCATAGTTTTATTCTACTTCTTACATGAAGAAAAATGGTCTTCATATTAAAAAGTAGAAAATAAGCATTAATAAGAAGGAATGAAAGTCCTTAAAGATACGGATATTAAAGAAAACAGCCTGGTGGACTAGAATTTAATCTCCAGCCAGGACAAATGTTGTCACAGTAAATTGCAGAGGTCTCATGTAAGGGACAGTCACATGTAAGATGGTGAAACCACTGCTAAGAATATCTGAGGAAAATATAGAACAGGAAAATTATCATAAATCTTAAAGATGGGCTAATATAATAGAAATGTTCACCATGAAATTGAAATAAACACTATTTTTTTCTACAAAGTTGTATGCAAAGGATAATTGTTTAGTTCTTGGAGGAGAAACCTACATAGGACAAGTCATTGTCTACTAGTCATTTTCCTTTTTTTAAAATTAGACAAAAACTAGTTATTCAGGGAAATTTCATCAATATAGTTACATATAATTTCTAAATTTTAGCATGGAATCTATGAATAAAAGAATAGTAATTCTTTGGAATAACTCAGTATGGAATGTTTATGTAGATTCAAATAATAGTAATCAAAAAAGATAATGAATCTTAATCAATTTAGCAAATGAAGAATCTGTTTGCAAATCTGTTTCATTCAATAGTTTATTCTTTAAAAATGTTTTTCAAAGTAATATGCAAAAATTTTAAACTCTCACAGTACAGAGTAGTTTATGCTTAAAAGTAATAATTTCTACCCCATCTCTTTTCATCCTAATCACACTCTCTAGAAACAATAATTTGTGATTTCTGTGCTTTAGATAAATCAATTGCCTCTGTTTTCTCTAAATATTATATTCATAGCACCAGTTCTTTTTTTTTCTTTTGTAGCATACTATACATATTTATTTTCACTTTGCTTTTTTTTTCAGCATATACGGGGGTACATATATTTAGGTTACATATATTGCCTTTGTCCCACCTGAGTCAGAGCTTCAAGCCTGTCCATCCCCCAGACAGGGTGCACGCCACACCCATTAGGTGTGAGTATACCCATCCCCTCCTCATCCTCCCACCTACCCGACACCAAGTGAATGTTACTACTATATGCGCACATAAGTGTTGATCAGTTAATACCAATTTGATGGTGAGTACATGTGGTGCTTGTTTTTCCAGTCTTGGGAATTTCACTTAGTAGAGTAGGCTCCAGCTCTATCCAGAATAATACAAGAGGTGCTAGATCACCATTGTTTTTTGTGGCTA
>CAUYSK010055194.1:0-53744 GCA_963575035.1 Avahi laniger | reverse complement strand
AGCTGGGACTACAGGCATGTGCCACCATGCCTTGCTAATTTTTTCTATATATTTTTAGTTGTCTGGCCAATTTCTTTCTATTTTTAGTAGAGACGGGGTCTCGCTCTTGCTCAGGCTGGTCTCGAACTCCTGACCTCAAGCTATCCTCGCGCCTCGGCCTCCCAGGTGGTTTTCAAGCCAGAGCCTCCCAGGGCTCAGGGAGTGTGTCTGTGGTTGGGGGGGGGACGGTTTACGGTCCAGGACGGACGGGATGGAGGAAGGGCGTGCAGTGCCAGGGCTGCGGCCTTCAACTCACCACAATGACGAAGGACACAGGCCCGATGAAGCTCCAGATGAAGTGATTGTCCACCCGGAGCCAACAGCTGCAGAGGAAACGGGGAAGAGGTAGACAGACGCCGAGGGCCCTTCCCGCCGACCACGGGAGGCCGGGGACTCTGCAGGCTGCAGCCTCGGGGATCAGAAAGAGGGAGGGAGGCCAGTGTCCCAAGGGTCCCGGCCCACGGGGTGCCATCGAGCAGGGGGCCGGGCAGGAGAGGAGGAGGTGGGGGCGGGCAAAGGGGGGACACTCACGCCTTCTCGGTGCCGTAGCTGCGGTAGTCGATGGCGGCCGCGATGCCCACGACCAGGGCGGGGAAGCAGTAGCCGCCCAGGTAGTAGTACTTGGTGCGGGAGTACTCGCTCTCGAACACCTCCACCAGCAGCAGGTAGAGGTGCACGCCCTCCAGGCAGAGCCAGGAGAAGGCGGCCAGGAAGAAGTAGTGCAGCAAGCCCGCGAAGATGGGGCAGGCGATCTGCGGGGAGCCGCGGGTCAGAGGCCGCCCCGGCAGCGCCCCCTTCCCTCTCCCCGAGTCCCCGGCAGGCGCCGGCCCTCGAGCCCCGGCCCACCTCATACTGAGTCTTGTCGATGCCGACCAGGAAGAGCAGCTCGGCCAGGAAGAGGTTGATGCACAGGTTCTTGTGGATGGTGTTGCGGTCGGTCTGCAGGCCCCGCAGGAAGCAGAAGGTGGAGATGCAGATGGCCAGGCAGACCAGCGAGATCACGATGCCCACCCAGGTGATGACAGACAGCAGCAGCTCGTTGATGCGGCCCTGGTACTGGGGACAGGAGTTGGGGGGGGGCACGCTCAGGCCTCTGGCTTTGCACTCTGGGCTCGGCCAGGTGCCAGCCGCAGGCATGGGGGACCTCTGGGGCTGCCCACCCGGCCAACTTGCTGGGCCCCACCCCTCTGCTCACTTCCTCATGCTCTGAAAGCCTGTGGAGAGATGACAAAGGTGACGCCAACTTGCTTCCTTCTCCAGGGGCCCTTGGGAGAAGGTGACCATGACCAGAGAGGGCCAGACGCATGGCCGGCCTCACGCCCCAGGCAAGACCGGGATCCCCACGCCCCCGAGGCTGGCCTTCCCCGGCACCGCCCATGCTCTCTCTAGGACGCCATGCAAAGCAGGGCCAGCACGCGGGCCCACCCGGGACAGCAGAGCACCGGCCAGCTTACGATCTCGCGGTGAGCCATGAGCACGGCGAAGTTGGTGAGGTGGCTGCAGGCGCACGTGGTGTGGGTCTTGTTGGACTCCACCAGGCGGCAGCCCTGGGTGGACCAGTAGCCCAGCATGGAGCGTTCCGAGTAGTTCCAGAAGGAGCAGTTGGCATTGAAGTGGTTCTTGTCCTGTTGTGGGGTGGTGGCCAGGGTGTCAGAACTGGGGAGTCCCATTCCAGCCCCGCCACACCCAGAGACGGGGGTAGTGACAAGTGTTCGAGAAGTGCCTGGGCTTCGGGGCTCCATGTGACAGTCTGAGATCTTTGGGGACAAACGGTCCAAGCTACCGAAGTGGGAGAGGCCGACACTTGCTCTGCAGGTGAACACACATGCAGTGGGGGCGGGGGACATGCACAGCCCGGGGACACGGAGGACGCTGGGACCCCCAGGGAGGGAGGGGGACGGCTCGGCTCACCTCCAGGTGGGCCACGGTGAAGATGACAGGGTCCATGAGGAAGACGCGACTGGACTCCTTGTTGATGGACGCCGCGATGACCTGTGAGTTCACCACCAGGGAGGCACCCGCCTGGCCGCCCGCGCCAGCTTCGCCTGCCAGCTTCACCGTGGCGTTCTCCGTGGACAGGAAGAGGCCCAGGTTGTTGTAGAGGATGAAGACAACTTTGACCACCCCTGGGGAAGGCAGGCACAGTCGGACGTGCCGGCATCCGAAGCCGCCGTTCCTGTCCAGGCCCCTGCTTCCCAGCTCCGGCAGACTCACGGCCCCGAAACGTGCCGGCCACTGGGGCCTTCGAAGCCAGGCCACGGTCCAGGTAAGGGGGGCTTGAGGAGCCCGTCCCGTGAGACCGCCGCTCAGCTGCAGGCGGTTCTAAACAGCAGGGCAGTGGGCCACGACACGCAGCGGTGGGACCCTGGGCAAATCTCTAACTTCTCTGAGCCTCTGAGCCCAATCTGCAAACAGCAGGGCCCACCCTGAGGGTCTGCGGGGCTTCAGGGCACCCACGAATCCCCTAAAATTTGACATTAGCTTGAGTGGATACCGCCTGATGGAAGTTCAGGACCGCTGCCCTCCATGCGTGGAGCAAACGCCAGCGCAGGGCCGGGGCGGCACCCGGGGCTCCGTTGGGGACACTGACCGTTGCGGCTGTTCTGCTTGATGGTTTTGGCGGACAGCTGGATGGAGTTCTTCCTCGGGTACTCCTCCTGGGGGAACACCAGCTCCTGCACCTGGCCCTCCGTGTTCAGGACTGTGACCTCCAGGACTGTGGGGACAGGGGATGGCAAGGCACACGCAGTTGAGGTCTCTACCCCATCCAGGGGCTCAGGCTGCAGAATGAGGCCCCGCGGCAAGAGGCCCAAGGTCGAGGGGGACCGGGCATCCCCCGCGGCCTCCAGGCCTGGCCGCCGATGGTTCCAGCTTCACGCATGACCTTGCCCTGGGGTGACGGCAGCACTCACCCACGTTCTCCTTGGCGGCCAGGAAGCGGGCGGGCTCCCTGACGTTGTCGGCCAGCAGGAAGGCACCCTCCTCCAGGACGTCCAGGAGCATGGTGGCCGTGTGCACCTGCTCCGTGGCATTCATGTCCTTCCAGGACTCAAGAGCTTCTGGTCGGAGCAAATTGTCCACTGTCTCTACCACGGCCTGCGCGGGTGTGGGACAGTGCCGTGAGTCCCCCAGTATCCTCGCAGCCCCCGGTCCCTGTTCCCTCGGTCAGCTGGAGCCCGCGGCCCTTACGTTGGGGACCCTCTGGGTCTCACCTTGATGTAATCTTTGCAGGTCCTCTCCCGTTTGTGCATCTGGGGACGAGGAGCAGACGTGCAGGTGGTCAGGCCGGGCCTCTGGGCACGGATCCCGACCCCAGTGCTCTCACGTCTGGGCCCTGGAGCGCTCGCTCTTCCGTGTCCATCCCCGACCCGGGGCTAGGCCACCAGCAAGGGACATTCCTTGGGGTCCACAACCCCCAGGACCACCCAGGGCAGCACGGGAGCGAGACCCAGCAGGCCCCGGGGTCCCGCCTCTCTGATGCAGTGCCACCGGGGGGCTGGCAGCCTGGCTCCAGGTGGGATACTTCCCGAGTCCCTGCGGGCAGGAGCCCTGCGGCCGGGCCCACCTTGTTGTAGTTCTTTCCTGCCGACTCCCGCTCGATGGGCCGCAGGGCCTGCAGCTGGGCGTCCAGGATGTCCAGCAGCTGCTCCAGCAGCTTCACGGAGGAGGACACGTCCCCCGCGTAGATGGAGCCGCGGGTGTGGCGGGCGAGCTCGCTGGCGATGTTGGCCGCGTTCTCCCCGCTCTTGATCTGCGTGAGGTCAGGGGAGGAAGGGGGGACCCCGGGTCTGTCAGGGCCTGTCCCGCTCTCCCCAGTGTTCCCTCTTCCCCTTCCCTGTCTGTCCCCTCCCGCCCCATCTGTCCCTGTCCCCTCTGCAGGCCGGGGAGGGGACCCCACAGTCCTGCCTCCAGACCTGCCAGCCCCTGTGTGTCTCCCCAGCTGCTCCACTACCCCGGCTGGGCCCTGGGCCCAAGCGAGTGTGCCTGCCTGCGGGGCTGCGGTGGCCGGTACCTTCTGGGCCACCTGGTTGACCCAGGGGGAGGTGCAGTTGCTGAGGTCGGGGCCCCGGGGGTTCCAGAGCCCCAGGGCTGGTAGACACTGGAAGGAGGCAATTCCTGCAGGGACAGACGGACAGGGACAGACAAAGGAGCCGGAGGGCAGGAGAGGACGGGCCAAGGCAGGGGGAAAGGACATGACGAGAGCAGGGGACACATGGGCGAAAAGACAGGTGAGGGGGACACGGAAAAACAGACATGAAGCAGGCCAGACAGTCAAGAGAGGTGTCGCTCTGAGGGGACAAAAGCCACCCCTTCTGCCCCTGAGCTCTCCCTCTTGGCTTCCTTTCTGTCTTTGCCTACTAGAATTAGAACCTTCTAGCAAGACTCATTGGAAGCCACCCTCTCTCCACGAAGCCTCCTCCGACCCTCCCCTCGGACTCTAGAACACTTGGCCCCGGCCCCTTTGGCACATTAGCTGTTCACCTGTCCTGCAAGTGGCTGTTCCCGGGACTGTCCCACGTCAGCCTGAGGCCAGGAGCCATGTCACCGCGTATGGACTCCCTCGCAGGTGCTCAGCAATGCAGGCGTGGCCAGCGGACTGCCCGAGCCACCGTGCCGAGAGCCCTGCTGGGCACTGGGGATGATCCCTGCCCTCGGAAAGCCCCCACTCCAGCGGGGAAGGCCACCTGTGCTACGCTGCTCACGGAGCATGTCCCCGTCCCTCCCCTGGCCAGCCACAACAGAGATGGCCGCAGCCTCTGCACTCACCTCGAGTGCCCTTGGGGCAGGGCCTCTCCACCAGCATGCCCTGCTGGGTGGCCGGCCACTGGACCCGCCGTACCTCTCGGGGCTCGCAGAAGAGCTCAGGGGACACGTGCAGATTGGGGGCTGGAGGCCGCCGGGTGCTGGGGGCTGGGGCCGTGGCTGGAGGCAGGTCGGGTCCTAGCTGGTTGATGGCGCCCACTGGGTGCGTGGTGAGGGGTGCCCGGCGGAGCGGGGTGGTGGCCGCGGGCGAGGCTGTGCTGGTGAGGGGCGTGGGCCGGGCCGTGGTGGTCGTGCTCAGGGGCGGGGAGGTGGCTGGGCCTGGAACAGAGAGGGGAAAGGAGACAGGGTCACGCCCGTGCTCAGGGGCCTGACACCTAGTCCACTGCAGGGGAACGGTGTCCTCGGCCCCCTGGCTCTGGGGACAGATCTCTCCTGGCCTCTCTGTGCCAACAGAAGTCCCTCATACCCATGGGACCACATAAAGTATCAAAAGGTGGTGAAAATCCACTTGCGTGTCCCCTGAGGTCTGAGCAGTGCAGAGAGCAGAGAGCAGGTGGCTTCTGAGCACCGCCACCTCCCACCTCATTCTAGTTCGTTCTGGTCTCTGCAACCTGGCTATGCCCCTCCTCTCTGGAGGCCTCGGTTTCCCCCTTTTGCAAATGAAGTGTCGTGGCAACAGCCGTGGGGACCTGAGGCTGTAGAGAGCTGGCTTCGGGCAGCTGTGTGGCGAAACGACCCTGCGGAGGGGCCCTCACCCCAGGCACCGGTGCAGCTTTTTCCCGTTTTGTGGATGTCGGGCTTCCACCCAAGATCTTGGTGGATCCGAGCAAAAAAGGTGCCCAAGCCCTCACAAGCGGCTGTGCAGTTCAATGGTTAGGAGCCAAGTCCTGGGTTCAAATCTCCAAATAAGTTAATCCCTGACCCGCCCGGTACCGCGGCGTCTGCGGCGTCTGCGTTTGGAACGTGGGGACAGTGAGGATTCTGGTCTCATCAACTCCGAGGATTAGATGAGCTGAAGCACTTGGGACATCTGTCACACGCTGTGACTTTCTTTTACCTCTTTTAGCTCACGCCCGCACCCACCTCCAGACCTCCAAGAGCTCCCCAAGAGGGACCCCCACCCTGGGACCCAGGGGGGCAGGCGTGGGGGGACAAGAGCAAGCGGGTGCCCCGGCCTGGAAGTGAGGCGTCCTCACCAGCGCTGGGGTCGGGCGGCCCGAACTCCAGGCTGTAGCGCACCACAAAGTAGTTGTTCCAGACGTAGAGCTGGTTGTCGCGAGGGTTGTAGTCCACGGAGGAGATGAACTGGTAGGGGTTGGGGAAGGAGAGGCTCACGGGCTCCTCGCGGTTGGCGTTGGTGTTGAAGGCGTAGTCCACGCGGTTGCCGGCCGCCTCGCTGTCGTCGTCCACGTAGACGGAGCGCAGCACGTAGAGCACGCCGCACACCATGAAGGCGTTGGAGGCCGAGCGCTTGTCGTAGCCCGTCTCCCACGTGCCCTCGAAGCGCAGCGTGTAGGGGTTGAGCTGGCTCACCACCAGCCGCCCGTTGTTGCCCTCGGTGGCGTAGATGACCCACAGCCCGTTCTCGTCCACCGCCAGGTCGATGTCGGTCTTGCCCCCCCAGCGGTAGGGCGACGTGTCGTGGTAGTTGGCCGTGTTGATGACCGTCTCCCCGCTCTTGATGCGCGTCCGCAGGTCGTACTTGACGATGTTGCGCGTGCGCTCCTTGTTGTAGAAGACGGCGCCGTCGTAGACCACGAAGCCCGTGCCGTCCACGCGGTTGGGCAGGCGGTAGGTGGTGGTGTGGCGCGCCGCCACGTAGTCCTCCCACGACGCGTACTCGGTCAGCGTGTCCGTGCGGTAGGGGATCCAGGGCATCACGTAGATGCGGTCGCCCGCCTGCAGCGGGTCCTTGCACCACGCGCCGGACTGGTGCTCCGACTCGTGCGTGGAAGTGGGCTCCAGCACCTTCTGCAGGGTCCCCGGGCACACGAAGACTGGAAAGGGCGGGGCGGCGGGGAGGAGATGGGGGCGGAGCCAGAGAAGGGGCGGGAGAGACAGGGGAGAGAGACAAGTCGGTCACGCTGCGGGGGGAGGCCAGGTCGTCCCTCCTGCTGCTGCAGTCACGGTTGCTTGGCAGGGCTGGTGATGGGAAGGGGGTTTCCGGGCTGGGACCCCCCTCCCCCCGCCCAGCCCAGCTGCCCCTCTCCCTGGAGATGTGAACCCTGGAGGCCATTAAGAGCGGGGTTAGTGGGGAACAGTGGTGCCCTTCCCCTTCCCTGGCTGGTAGAGACCCCACAGGCTGGGGAGAGGGGTTTGCTAAGAGCCCTCCCAGATGGTCTGGTGTCATTTAAGTGGGGATTGTGCAGAGATTCTCCCCACTGCAGTCACTTCTGGCTTGGATGTCCAGGGACTCAGCACCTGGCCCCTTCTCCCCCCTCTTGGCCCCCTAGGGAAGAGCCAGAGGTCCAGGGTCCCATCCTTCACCAACCACACCGGGACAGAGATTTTTTTTTTTTTTTTTAAACTCCACTTTCTTCCTCCTGCAAAAATTGCAAGGTAGAGTGATGTTTCCGTACCCACTGTGGGTGTCAGGAGTGCCCCCTATTCCAGGGTGGGGGAGGCACAGGGGTGTCAACTCTCTCCCCGGGTTCCTGATGCATCTGTATCCCCTACCCAGCCGGTACCCACAAAGTCAATAGCAGAGGCAGCCCCCAGGCTAGGACAGGGGACAGAGTCCAGCCCCTCCCTGAGGGCGCCCAGCCCTGCCCCCAGCCGGCAGGGTCTCTCATGGGGTCTGGCTGGCAGCAGACACTGACACTGGTGCACAGGGGGTGGGGGGTGGGGACGTGGAGAGGGACAGGACTCCCGGGAGAGTAGGGGAGGGGAGAGGAGAGCTGCGCAGAGGGAAGAGAGACAAGGGGGGGCTCGGTGAGGTCCGGCTCCAGGGGAGGCTGGCTGCAGACCACCTGGGAAGAAAGAGTTAGTGCTGGCGAGGAGAGAGGGGGTGAGCAGAGAATTCACTCCAAGGCCCAGGCCCGACTGAGGGTCCCTCAGGGGGGCAGTCCCAGGTCCAGCTCGGAGGGGGCAAGGGAGGGAACCAGGTGCTAGGATAAAGACCCAGCCCGCCCCAGCCAGGCCCCCCCACCTCCCCTGCCCCGACCCAGATTTACCTGCGACCATCCCCGGCTCGGGAGGAGGGACCAAGGCAGCGCTGATGTCAGAAAGGTGGGGGGCCCCGCCCCACCCCCCCATTCCCTGAAAAGGAGGAAAACCTCAACTGCATCTCGTTGGCCGCCGCTGGCCTGCCCACCCTTGCCCAGTCACGCCCCAGCGCCACCTACTCCGAGCCTCCCCTTACTGATCCGGTGGGGTCAGTGTGGCCAGGCCCCCCACCGCCTCCCACGGTGCCGACGTCCAGCGCCCTCCGTCCAGGACGGCTGGGCCTCCCTCTCACCTCCCGGCTGGCAGAACCCACAGACAGGCCGGCCGAGGGCTCAGGGTGGGGGTGGGGGATTGCAGTGAATTCTCTGCTCCTGCTTGGCCTGTCACCAAAGCAGCTGGCCTCAAGGGGGACAGGGAGGGCTGGGACCTGGCACCAGCTTGGGCAGCAGCCCCGGTGGCAAGAGGGGCTTGGGCAGGGGCCTCTCCTCATTCCCACTTGCAGCAGGCCTGGGGGTGGGGAGATATGTAGCCCCCTCTTTACGGCATCGGGCACAGCCTGGCTTCAGGGTCCCCAGGCACAAAGCAGCCAGGAGCATGTCCCATTTTGGTAGGGGAAGGAGAGCCCAGGACACAGAGGTGGGCAGGAGCCAGAGGATCCTGGCTGGGCCCTAGGGCCTGGCCATCTCCCTGTCCCTGGCGCACTGAGGGGTTAATAAGCTGCACCCTCTGTCCAGCATGCCGGCCTCTGCCCTGTCCCTCTGTGCCCCGGGTCTCCCCTCTGCCCAAGCCGGGGGCCCCATGCCAGGTGAGCAGCATCTGAGGGGATGTGTCTGTATGTGAAGGGGACAGTGGTCTCAGAGCCTGAGCTGGTCAGAGGGTGTTGGGCAAGGAAAAACATGGTTAGAGGTCACCCCGGGGCGGGGAGAGGGAGAAGATGAGGAAGAGTCTGCCTGGGGCCTTGGACAGCAAGGACCCCTCCCCAGCACCAAGCTCCCAACACCTCCTCTTCCCTCCTCCCTGCCCCCTCCCGGCCCGCCCCTCCTCGAAGAGAAAAGCTCCAAAGCTGCCGCATCCAAACCACCAACACCAACAGGGCCCTGCAAGAAGAGTGGCTGGAGCCGGGAGGGAGAGAGAGGGGCAGTGCTGGGGTGCAGCGGGGGCGGACCTCGGGCTGGCGGCCCACGGGGTAGTACGGGGAGGGACTCCGCCCCACCTCCCTCACAGGGGGTGCTCCGCAGACCACCGTAATTTCAAGGCAAAAGGGATGGAGAGAGGCCCTGTCATACAGCCCCGGCCCCTACTGCGGCCTCAGATCTGCCAATTTCCTGAGACCTCAGATCTGTCAATTTCCCAGCCTTCTGGGGAGGAGATAACCATCCCCGACATCCCCCACATCCCACCCTCGGAGAGTGCCCCGCTCCCCCAGTAATGCACAGCCCCATCCGCTATGGGGCTCTCTGCAAGAAATTACGGTGATCGTGGAAATCCCTGTGCTGTGCCGTGCCCTCCCCCGCCCCTCCCTGGTCCTCTAACCAGAACAGCCCAGAAGAAACCCTGACTGCAGCTTTGCAAGTGTGAAAGGAACAGAGAAAAAACGCTCCCCCACCCCGCACTCCCCCCACGAGGCCCGCCCCCGCCCCCTCGCCCTCGGTTTTTTTTTTTTTTTTTTTGGCAGGCTGCCCCCTCCCAGGGCTGGGGACAGCTGACATCCCTCCCCCGGGCCGGGCCCCCAGCTGGCCAGGAATGGGGGTTGGGGGTGGGGAGGGCGGCTCGGGGGACTGGTGCTCCGTGCTCCAAAACAGCTCTGGGCCTTGGAAACGCCAAACCAGAAGGAACTTAAGCCACCAGGAGCCCGAGAGAGAGGAGAAATCTGCTCCCCGAAAGGAAAACAAAGGTGTGCCCTCCATCCCGCCTCCCTTGAACCAGAAACATGTTATAAAAGGTGCAGAGGGAGGAGGAAGAGAGAGAGAGAGAGAAAGAGAGAAAGAGAGAGAGAGAGAGACAGAGAGAGAGAGAGAGAGAGAGACACAGCTCACCCGAGTCCCTCCCTCCCCACCGGCCCTAGATGCTTACACACTTCTCCTGAAGGAGGCAAAAGAAGTATGAGAGGAGGCTGGTCCCCTGCAAGGGCAGGGACCAGGAAGGAGGGACAGGGAGAGAGAGAAAAAGACAGGGAGTCAGAGAAGGAGGGTGGGAGGGGGGCAGGTGGAGGGAGAAAGTCCTGCCCGAGCTCGGAGAGGAGCCTCCGTGGATATCTGGAGGGTGCAGATGCCCGTGGCCGCACTAGGGCTGGCCCCGCCGGGAGGACACCCGGGGTGGGGGACATCGACGGACCGAGGGGGGTGGGGAAGAAGAAGGGGCCGGGAGGGGAGGGCGGGCGACATAAGTATGGCACAGGTAGAACGAAGTGCGAGTTAGGGGTTAGCATTGGTGACAGTGCGTTTACCTTTCTGCTCCACTTCTACTTTAAGCATCGGAAGAGAGAGAGAAAACAAATTGAAAAAAAAAATGTGCAAGAAAAAAAGAGAAAAAAAAAAAAGAGATTAAATTGCTTTCGTGTCTTTTCTGGCAACACGCCCCCTTTTTCCTTTCCTTCCTCGCTCCTGTTTCCCCACAACCCCTTCCGCAGTAGCATCAGATCGGCCCCCGCCCCCAAGTCCCTTCCTCTGGGGTGAAGTGGGGCGAGGGGGTGTCAGGGAGACAGTCGGGGGGAGGGGGCCACACGGAGGGAAGAGACAAAGAGAGACACCGGGTGGAGGGGCACAGGCAGGCACTGGACAGAGCCCTCAGGTGGGGGGGCACCCTCGGTGCAGAGGGGCAGGGAGCGGGAGCCCCCGCTGGGAGGTGGGCTCTGGGTCGGGGGGCACCAGGGAGTGGTGGGGTGAAGGAGCCACTCGGCTGCCCTCCCACCCTGCCTGCTGCCCTCCTGCTAGAACCAGGGGCCCAAGGGGACGGGGTTCAGCGTCTCCCAGGGCCTGGGCGCCCCCAGCAGAGAGAACAGGCTGAACCCCTTCCCCTGCGTGCTGGCCCCCCACGTCCAGCTAAGCCCCCCCAAGCCCTCACAACCCAGAAGAAGCAAACACAGAGAGAGGGTGGCAGAGCCAGCACAGCAGCGACAGAAAGGCAGACAGGCAGACGCGCCCGGGCCTCAGAGAGCACCAGGGCGGGGAGACGGAGGCAGAGAGGTGGGGGGCGGGGGACACAGACTGGGCGGGACAGCAGGTGGGGGCACAGACACGCTCCCACGCTCCCCCCACCGGGGGCAAGCCCGAGGCTTCTCTGCTCTGCCCACCCGGGCCCAGGACCCCGGGAGCCGGGAGCTCCGCGCCTGCCTGCGGCCTGGCGGCACCTGGGGGGAGGAAGGGGGCGGTTAGGCTGTGCTCAGCTGCAAGGCAAATCCAGCGTTAGTTGGGCTCATCCAGTGCTGAGGGGTCCCCCACACACAGTGCCCCTCCCCACGGAAGCCCCTGCCACCCACCCCTGACCCGCCCTCACCAGCACTGGGGTCACCCCAGCCGCTGAAGCCCTGGGCCAGCCGGCTGCCCGGGCGGCTCCCCTCCAGCTCTGCGTCCTTGGCCCCTCAGGAACCTCTGGCCAGCGGCTGGCTCTCCTGGCCTGCGTTTGGTGGCCCCAGCTCCCTTCCCAGTGCCTCGCCCAGGGCCTGGCACTCAGGAGGTGCTCAGTGGACGTTTGGGGGACAATTGGGTGCCCAGCCTCCCTGTGCTCTCAGCTACCTTCTGTCTCCCCTCGTAACTCCAGCCCTTTTCCTCTGGAGGACCGGGAGCCAGCTAGGCCCCCTGGCTCTGCTTCAGACATCCACTGTGTGTGTGTGTCCCGTGCTCTGAGGGCCAGCTCTCCCATCGGACTGGGGGCTGCCCATCCCCTGGGCTGTCTTGCCTCTGTCCCCAGAGCCCTCTCTGTAGGCTGTGCCTCCTGGGCCACACACCTGGGGACTCAGCTCCAAGGGGTCTCTCAGCTCCCAGACTCTTAGGCTTTCTCCTGCTTCTTTGCATGAGTGTCACCTACTTGGAACAGGGACTTTTCCCTGCCCTTAATCTCGCTTGCCTCGGGAGGAGCTGGGTCCATCACCTGTTGTTAGTTTTATTTTGATGACCACAGAAGTAACAATAATAATTGGCGAAAGGCATTACGAGTAGTCGCAAAAAAGGCCACATGTGCCAAGCGTCCCACGTTTATGAGGTGCCAGGAAGTACACGAGGCACCCGCAGCCAGTCTTTCCAGAACCGTCTACAGATGGGGAAAACGAGGCCCAGTGAAGTGTAGCCACGTGGCCGGCAGACGCACGGAATGTTTCCTCGCACCTACGGCTCGGGGCACACATGAGCTTCGCCCACACTGTCCCTACTCTTTGCAGCATCCCTGGGATGGCTTTTGATCTCTCCCCCGACCCAGCACAGATGAATACACAGGCTCGGCTGGCTGAGAGCGCATCCGTACCATTCCTGAGCACTTCCTGAACCAGGCACGGGTCTGGGCGCCGGGGGGTGAAGATGGAGACTCTGCCCTTGGGGACTTGACACTCCGCACTCAAAACTCTGCCACTGGGAGCAGACTCTGTGGCCGGCCCTGGGCCCAGCGAGCGCTTCTCACGCCTCCTTCTGCCGCGGCCCAGAGACATTAAGTCACTAGCTCAAGGTTTCAGAGCCAGAAAATTCAAGAGCCCAGTTGAGCCTCAAACCTAGGCCCAGCTGACTAGCCGTCTGCGCTAAGCTCACTGCTTCCCACCCGCCTTCCCCGCTGCCCCAGCCACTGGGGTGGCAGTGTCCCCAGTGCTGTGGGGAGGCTTCAAGGAGCAGATGGGCGTCCCCCTCAGGTAGTGGCTGAAGGCCTCAGGCACTGAAAGGAAAGCGCAAGAAGTAAAAGAAGAAAATTATGGAAGCACATAAGGGATCCTGTTTCCCCCAGCGTCATGGAGTCACCTGCAAGGAGAAATCAAAGGTTTGGGGGGAAGGCTAGGGCAGGAGGGGAGAGTTACAGGGTCTCCTGGTCCCCTGCCCCTGCCCACCACACTCAGACACCCTGGTGGCCCTGCCTCCTCCCCCCTCTGCCCGGAGGCCCTACCTCCAAGTTGGCTACATGGAGCCCGGTGGGGGAGGAAAGGGAAGGGTGGTGGGGAGGGGGGAGGGAAGAGGGCAGGAAAGAAGGGCAATGTTAAGGGTGGGGTGCTGAGGAGGAGAGACCCTGTCTTTGTCTGCTCCCCCTTGCCAGGTATGTAAGACAGCCAGGCTTCTGGCTACCCCATATCACATTCCTCAGGCTTCCCGGAGGAGGCCACCCTCTATCCAACATGGCGGCACTTCCTCCGCAGACAGGAAGTGCTATCACAGTACTAGGCAAACCAACTGGGAGATATGAATCTGTTGAAAATGCCCCCAGCCCTTCACACCGGATCTGCCAGCAGGCCTCCGCGGGTGATCTGTGTCTCTGTGGGTGTAAAGTCCAGCTTCCGGGACTGGGAAGAGCAGCAGTGGAGGCGAGTGGGGAGTGAGAGTAATGAGAGGGAGGAGAGGCAGTTGAGGGAGGTGGGGAGTGAGTGAGAGGGAGAAGGTGCCTGCAGGGGCTCAGGAAGGGAGGGATGGGAACGGAGGAGGGAGGCCGAGGGTGAAGAGAGATTAAGTGCGCCAAGCCGAGCACGAGAGCGTGGCCTGGAAGTGCGTCAATGAGCAGGGCACGTGAAGCAGTGAGGTGAGTGGGCCGCGGAACCAGAGTTGGCGAAGGTGCCCCGTGGAAGGGGCAGAGTCTGCGAGGTGGGGGAGCAGGCGCCCAGTGTGGACCAGGGTGTCAGGGAGAAGGAACATGTGGGGGAGCAGGCAGGGCCAGCTCCTCCCCCGTGCCAGGCCCCGTGCCTGCGTGCACGCGTGTGGTGGTGGGTCAAGGTGTCTCCTCCTCGCTTGCTCCCCAGGGGGAAGGGCCCGCGTCCGCACAAGGAACAAGATGACTCACTGTAGGGGACACAGTCGTACTGCACCTCCAGGTACTTGTAGGTCCCAGGACAGGGGTCGGGAAAAGCGTCGGAGCCGGCAACCACCACGCACTGGGTGCGATTGTTACACCTACAGAAGAGAGACAGGGCGTTGGGAAAGACACACCAGAGGGCCTCCGGGGTCAGGAGGGGAACAGACACCCCCAAACTGGGAAGGCGCCGTGGAGCTGGAAACCAAGCCCAGAGGCCGTGCGTGGGCCTCGTCTTCTGTTTCCTGCCTGCTTTCTCCTTCCCACCAGACAGGGTTCTTCTACTTTCAGCCCCGGCACAGCGCTCGGGGCTGGGACGAAGGCGTCACCCCACAGGCAGTGCTTTCCTGGCCACCCCTTGTCACTCTCATTCTGAGTGTCACTGTCACTATTACGTCTTTGGTATTTTTTTTTAAAAAATTGACTTTAAAGCCCCTGCATTGTCCACTGAAGAGGAATGCAAGTGAAGCCACACACGTGACGTGGTGTCTTTGCAAACATATTCTCAAGGAAATGCTCACAGGGTCCAGCCGTGTCCACTGCACACCATCTCGTGGACACGTCCCACCTTTTGGACAGTGCTGTGAGCATCTGCAGCCCGAGCAGCCGCGCGGGAGAGTCTTTATGGGAAAGCCATTCTGCATTCCCGAGAGAGCTCCGAGTCCCTGTCAACTTCCCAGGGGTCTGACTAGCACGTAAAGGGGAACCTGCCTAACAACAAAAAGACGTGTCGCATCTGCTGTGTGTCCCTGCGGTCAGGGTCCTCCTTCCTTGGAGCAGGCTAGGCTAGGTCAGGCAGGACGGGGGTGTGCAGGAAGCAGCGTGGGAGGCTTCCCAACGGGTATGGGGCAGACGGGGTCCTTGTGTCTCCCCTTCAATCCTGCCCGTAACCAGTGAGTGCTAAACACGGACACAGAAACTCAAGAAAGGGCTAAGGATCTAGCGGGGAGGGAGAGATAAGGAGGTGGGCAGGGTGGGGGGGAACAGGCCACAGGAGGGTCTGTCCATACCCATCGGCCCCACCCCCTTCTTTAAATATAGAACACCAGCCTCAAAGGGTTAAACAGTTACCATCTGCCTCAGCAATTCCACTCCTGGGTATGCACAACAGTCCCCCCTTTTCTGCGATTTCACTTTCTGCGGTTTCAGTTACTCACAGTCAACCTCGGTCCGAAAATATTAAATGGGAAAATTCCAGAAATAAACAGTTCGAAAGCTTTAAATTGCATGCCATCCTGAGTAGCACAATGAGATCTCATGCTGTCCGGGACGTGTCCACGCTGTAGCCGTCTCCATTATTAGATCTGTCGTGGCATTGCAGTGCTTGTGTTCAAGTAACCCTTGTTTTACTTATTAGTATTTTACTAATAGTAACTTAATTATCAGGTTTTTTTTTTTTTTTCCTTGAGAAAAGATCCTGCTCTGTCACCCCAGCTAGAGTGCAGTGGCATCGTCATAGCTCACTGTAACCTCCAACTCCTGGGCTCAAGCGATCCTCCTGTCTCAGCCTCCCGAGTAGCTGGGACTAAAGGTGCATGCCAGATCACCTGGCTCATTTTTCTATTTTTTGTAGAGACAGGGTCTTGCTGTTGCCCAGGCTGGTCTCCAACTCCTGGGCTCAAGCGATTCTCCCACCTTGGACTTCCAAAGTGCTAGGATTATGTGTGTGAGCCACCACACCTGGCCTAATTATCAGTTATTGTTATTAATCTCCTGCTGTGCTTAATTAACAAATTAAACTTTATCCTAGCTAGGTATGTATAGGAAAAAACGTATTATATACAAAGTTCCATGCTATCTGTGGTTTCAGGCATCCACAAGGGCTGTGGTCCCCAAGCCCTGGGCTGTAGACCAGGACCAGTCTGTGGCCTGTTAGGAACCGGCTGCACAGCAGGAGGTGAGCACTGGGGGAGTGAGCGAAGCTTCGTCTGTATTTACAGCCGCTCCCCACTGCTCGCATCACCGCCTGAGCTCCGCCTCCTGTCGGATCAGCAGGGACATTAGATTCTCAAAGGAATCTATGAGAACCCTACTGTAAACCCTGCATGCAAGGGATCTAGGTTGCGGCTCCTTATGAGAATCTAATGCCTGATGATCTGAGGTGGAGCTGAGGCGGTGATGCTAGCGCTGGGGAGCAGCTGCAAATGTAATAAACGTAATGTGCTTGAATCATCCTGAAACCAGCCCCCCTGGCAGTACGTGGAAAAATTGTCTTCCATGAAACCAGTCCCTGGTGCCAAAAAGGCTGGGGACCACTGCACTGGGGGTCTTAGAACATTTCCCCAGTGGGTAAGGGAGGGATTGCTGTACCCGGAACTTAAAGGAGGTGTGTAAGCAATCCTTGTACACGCACATCCACAATCACCAAAAAGTAGAGACATCCCAAATGTCCACCAACCAACGAATGGATAAACAAAATGTGGCATATCCATACATGACAATATTCAGTCATCAAAAGGCATGAAGCACTGATACACACTACACACGACAACATGAATGAACCTTGAAAGCACGATGCAGAGTGAAAGAAGTCAGACATAAAAGGCCACCACACGGTGTGTGACTCCATTTATATGAAATGCCCAGAACAGGCAAATCCATAGAGACAGGAAGCAGGTCAGTGGCCGCCAGGGCCTGGGGTTAGGGGGAAGTGGGGAATGACTGCTAATGGGTATGGGGTTTCCTTTTGGGGCGATGGAACGTCCTAGAAGTAAGCAGAAGTGGTGGTTGCAGATCATTGTCAAAATGCTCAATACAACTGAATTGTTTACTTTTCAGAGACAGGGTTTTGCTCTGTCACCCAGGCTAGGGTGCAGTGGTGTCATCATAGCTCACTGCAGCCTCCAACTCCTGAGCTCGAGTGATCCTCCTGCCTCAGCCTCCCTAGTAGCTAAGAGTATAGGCACGCAACACCACGCCTGGCTAATATTAAATTTTCTATAGAGATGGGGTCTCACTATGTTGCCCAGGCTGGTCCCAAATTCCTGACCTCAAGCTATCCTCCCACCTCCACCTCCTAAAGTGCTGGGATTACAGGTATGAGCCACTGAGTCCGGCTGAACTGTTCACTTTAAAATGATTAATTTTATTCCATTAAATATAAATTGCACTATCCTGCCAATTTAAAATAAATAAATAAGTAAATGAATGAATAAATAAATAATTTGTTTATTTGGTACCTGAATAAAAGAAAACCTGCTGGGCTTCCACCTGGAGGCTCCGTATCCCAGCCTCCCCTGCAGCCGGAAGTGCACGTGACCTAGCACTGGCCAATGAGGTGAGAGTGGGCGTGGCACATGCCTTTAAAAGGCTGGGCTTGGGGCGGCGCCCAGACAGAGAGAAGCTGGTGCCGGCGCGCGGGTGATTGTCAATTTGGATCTAGTTTAGGTGGATGTTTACTCTGGGGTGTCCTGTCGGAGCAGCTTAGCTGTAACCTTAACAATACAAAGAGCCTCCAGGTTTTGATGGTGGAGTTGGGGGGTGGCTGGGGACTCGGCAGAGGAAGCAGGACTGAGAGCTCCCCCCCAAGTCCTTCCGGATGTGGCTTCCGAGGCCTCATCACGCTCCCTGGGCCCCAGCAACTACATTGCTCGGTGTTCCCCGTGGGCAACAGAACTGGGCCAGATGCCGTACTAGGTGCTGGAGACACGTGGAGAATAGCGCAGCCCCCAGAGCGGTGCCGAATGAATGAAGTCGGCAGGGAGCACTTGGGGAGGGAGGAGGGAGGGCACAGTCTAAGCAGAGGCTGGGAGGCCGGACTGGGAATGCCCGGGCAGGGTGTCAGGAGACCGGAAGGCAGGCAGGGGGCCAGGATTGCTGGAGGAGGATGGACGTTCGAGAGGGAAATGGTGGGAAGGAGGAGACGAGGCCGCTCCGGCCCAGCCTGCCTGTCTCAGCCACGTGACCACACCCAGCCCCTGCCCCAACCTCTCCTGAGGCTGGCAGTGACCTGCAGGGACATTCTGGGCTGGCCCCAGCCCTCCTTCCCCTTTGCCGTTCTGTGCTCTGGGTCCTGGAGTGGATGAACCCTGCGTTCTCTCTGACGTTTGGCAGACATTGTGTAGGCGCCTACTGTGTACCTACTTGCCTGGGGACAAAACTCCTTGTCCTTCGGAGGTGGGGTGGGGGCAGCTGACAGCCTAGTGAGGGAAGGCACCAAACAGACACAATAAAGAGGCAAAATATCAGAAATATGGATGGGAGGCGGGGCCAGGAGAGAGAGGAAGCCGGAAAGGGGGCTCGGAAATGGGGAGCTACGGCTGTGGTCAGGAAGGGAGGGATGGGACCCGACTCAGGTGTTCACAGGCGCCCACGGGCCGACGTGGGGAGAACACACAGTAGCAGGTAAGAAGGGACAAGGACAACAGGCAGGTTACTGCAGCAACGCTGGGGCGAGGTGGCCAGGGGAGCGGGGGTCAGAGTCTGGGTGTCACCTGGAGGGAAGGTCCACTGGGTCTGGGCGCACTGGCTGTGGGTGACAGGCCGCTGCAGCTCCGCACACACGGGCAGCCTGGGCTACACGGCCACATTCGCACGCGCTCCCGGGGACCCCACCCACACCCCTGCTCCCAGACACTCAGGCACAAACACACACATTCGCACACAAGCCAGACCCTGCGTCACAACAAAATAAATAAACCAAGAAGACTGAAGGCGAACGGGGCGCGCCAGCCGGGGGACCGTGGCTGGAACGCGGGCGCCGGTCCGGAAACCCTCCTGGACACCTACTCACCTCTGCGACATGATCTTGAAGGCGTCCGGCAGGTAGCACTGCACATTCTCCATCTGGAAAGGGTCGGCGTCGCAAATCTTGTCATCCGTGCGCCCGTAGTTGGCGTTCTCCACCATGATGACGTCGCTGCCCGGGCACCGCAGCTCGATGGGGTAGCCTTCGCACGCCAGCTCCCGGCGCATCAGCCCGAACGGAAGCCCGGCCCGGCTCAGGCCTGCGGGCGAATGGGGATGGCCACACTTAGGGGAGCCCGGGCCAGGGAGGGAAGACTCCACTTGCTGGCCTCGGAGGAGGTACCACTTCTAAAGCTGGCGATGGGAGCCTCAGTTTATTCAGCTGTACAATGGGCTTCTCAGTGTGCCCGCCTGTGCAGTAAAGACATTCATCTGGCCTTTGCTCTCAGCTCCCAGGAAGTGACCCTTAAGCCCCTGGGAATGTCCTTCCTGATAAAAGCATCTATTTTCCACATCAGATAGTCCACAGGTAAACTGTGTCCCCCCACAAATTCATATGCTGAAGTCCTCACCCCAGTACCTGAGAATGTGACCTTACTCGGAGACAGGGTCATTACAGAAGTCATCGAATTAAAACGTGGCCATTAGGGTGAGCCCCGATCCAACGTGACTGGGGTCCTTACACAAAGGGGAAATGTGGACAGAAAGACGGGCAGAGGTGAGATGACAGGCAGATGTGACGACACCGGGCAGAGATGGCCACGCTCGAGCCAAGGAGCCAGGCCTCAGAAGGCACAACCATGCCGACACCTCGACCCCGGCCGTGAGCCTCCGGAATTGTAAGACGATGCATTTCTCCAGTTTAAGCTGCACAGTCCGCGGAACTTTCTCACGGCAGCCCTAGCAAAGGAGCGCACTAACAATGTGACTTAGGGCGGGAGCTTGGGTCACGTGGCACCGGTTGATCTCTGGAAGGGCTGGAGCTTTAGGTCAGCCGTGTCTACGTGACCAGGCTCCAATAAGGACCCTGGACGGCAGGCCCGGGGCAGCCCCCTGGCTGGCACGACACCATGCTTGTCACACGCCGCTGCCAGGAGGGTTAACGCTGCCCACCGCTCCACTGGCCGGGCAGCGGGCAACTGGGAGCTCTGCTCATGGAACTTTCCTGAACTCTGCCCCATGCCCCTCTCCCCCTGTCTGGCTATAACCTGTATCCTGTCGCTGTGGCAACCTGCGACCGTGAGCATAACATCTTCCGCCGAGTTCTGCGTCCTAGAGCGTCGTCAAACCTGAGTGTGGTCTGGGGGACCCCTGAACTTGCGGTTGGTGTCAGAAGTGAGGGTGGCCTTGGGGGCTACCCTGTCACACCGCCCCGCACAGGGAGCAGAGGAAGTACAGGAATGCGCTGAGGTTTCTAGACGAAACCACAGAGATTGGCTCTGCCACGTCCCAGCTGCGGGGGCAGGCACCGTGTGGCCTGGGGACCTACAGCACCGCGTGGTCCAGAATGCAGAGTCTAGGCCAGGAGCCTGTGGGGTGCTTGCCCACCAGGTGACTCTGATGCATGCTCAAGTTTGGACAGCCCCTGCCGTAGCCTCCCCAAGCCTCAGTTTCCCAATCTGGAGAACGGGCATCTGCAGCCCAGCATCGTACCGCAGGGATTCTGTGCCCTAGAAAACGCCCTTGAAGGATGGGGTCCTGCAGGAGGGGGGTTCCTCGGTGAGGAGCTTCCCGATTATAATCTGGGAAACCTCCTGTGACAAAGAAGGAACATGCCCTGGGCAGGTCCAGCTCCCGGTGCGGGCTGCGCCAGCCACCATCCTGTGCCACACGGGGACTGAGAGCTCGGCCTGGGGAGCCAGACAGCCGGCCGGGGTCGGAACGCCCGGCTCGGCCACTCCCGACTGTACCCTCATTGAAGTCACTGACTGTCCCTGTGCCTCTGTCCCTCCAGGGGGCAGCGAGAACAACGCTCATCTCATAGGGCCGCTGCAACGGATCCAGGGCGCTAATGTGCGCGAGCCGCACGCGATGAGACGGTATGAATGCTAATTGCTGCTATCATGAATATTATTAAGGCGGTTAGTCTCTGCACAGCAGCAGGGCCTGGCGAGGTCTACGCCAGCCAGGGCGGCACCTCCCTGGACACTGGTCCCAGCGAGGCCTTGCAGGGTGGCGGCGGGAAGTGGGGGTGCAGACAGGGGCCCCAGGGCTCCGATGTGGGGACCATGGCTTGCAGGAGCAGGGAGTGACCACCTCCGGCGTGGGGTTTCACGGGGCCACTCGCACACAATGGCGGCAGAGCCAGGCCTTTTCAGAGATGCCGGCGGGACACCCAAGGGCACGGCAGCGAGGCCCCTGGGGTTTTGTGGGGTGAGTCGAGTCCCAGCGGGGGGGAAGTTTTACATGTGTTCCTCTAGCACCATCTGCCTCCTCGTCTAATTTTAGCTTTCCCAGGTCTGGGAGGGAGGGCTGGGGGTGGAGGGCTGGCTCAGACGGGTCTGGGGGTGGAAGCAGCCCCTCCCGGCCCAGCTGGGGCTACAGGGCAGGACCCGCGTGGGCAGAGAACACGGCGCCGGGGGAGCGAGGCTTCCGGCCGGATCAGCGCCAAGGCCCCAGGGCACAGCTGAACGACGTCCCCTCCACCTCTGGGGCTGGAGCTGGGTCCACCACGAATGCCCTTCAGACCAGGGTGGCAGGGGACACAGACAGGTCGAGGGGCGCTTCTCTCCTCCTCTCCCACCCTGCCCTGTCCCCGCCGGGGCCGCCACGAGGACGGTAATTGAGTAATCAGGGACAGTGGGCGGGCAGGCTTGGGGCACTGACTGTGGCTGTGCAGGATCCCAGGGCCGGCACAGGGCCGAGCCGGGTAATTAGTTGTTTTTAAATAAACGTCAGCGGGCACGCTTTAATTAAGCCTTCTTCCCAGCGAGAGCCTCGGAGATGTAATCACAGCGACACACACACACACACACACACACTCACCAGTCCTGGTCCCAGGGGCCACAGTGGGAGGGTCCCTGGTGCCCTGGCCTGGCTGACTCGTTGGGGCTGAGGGCATGGTCGAGGACACTTTGCTGGCGTGAGGGGCTGCACGGAGTCTTCCTCCGGCCTGGTCCGGCCTCAGTCTGGGGCGCGGTTCTTTACCAGGTGGTCGGAAGGGATTTCTACATTTTATCTCCCCTCCCCGGCCCTAGCAGCACTTACCTTGGGTGGCCGAGGTGACCAGGACGGCAGTGACACACAGACTCCAGAGCACTGCGGCCAGACGGGCCATGGCGGCGGCCGGGGGTGCGTCCGGGACTCTCAGTGGCCTGCGTGGGGGGCCCCGCCCCGCATCACCTGGCGGGCACCACGGCCTGGCCCACCAGCCTGGGGGAAGACGGGGAGAGTGAGCGGGGCTCAGGGGCGACTGCGCCACCTCCCTGCCCTCCTGCTGCTGGCGAAGGGGTCGGCATTCAACCGACGGGGCCACCCCACCCCCCAGGGCCACTGCGCCCCCTTTCCATACCCCGGCAAACAGAGCCACCCATCTGGGGCACCTCTGACCAAACGAGCTTCCACCTTTTCCCCACCGGAAATTCCTGGAAGATCCTCTTGTCTTGAGGGCAGCTCATCAGGGTGTCCCAGGAAGGCCTGGACCCTCCCAAAGCCTCTTGTCCATCCTTGACCCCTGACCCCCGCCCGGCACCCTCACCCATGAGCAAAGAGGAGGGTAGCTGACGTCTTCCTGGGTGGGGACCCAGGCGTGCTGGCCCCAACTTGCAGCCTCCCGGTCTCGGGCAGGAATCCAAGTCCAGGCCCCGCCCCCTGCTTCCTGTCGCCCGCGTTCTGGTAGCTAATTAGAATCCAGCTGGCTGGCGCCACAGATCAGGAACCAGGGACGCCCGAGTCCCCCGCTTTCCCCTCCGGGGGACCCTCGGGGTGTGCTGGAGACAGGCAGGCGGTGCAGGAGAAGGGATGCTGTCCTCCCCGGGGGAGCCGGGGAGATGGAGGAGGGGCGGGTGCTGTGTGCCCTCTGCCCTCCTCCCCGCCCCCGCCTGCTCCGTCCCCGGGCACAGCGCTCGGTTCTGACCGTTCCTTCCTCCCTCCCGGCTGCTCCTTCTCACCTCTCTCGCTGCCTCGGTCTCCCCAGATGCTCTCAAGGTCGCACACCCAGACAGACGTCTGCCCTCAGCTCTTTCCTTTAACTGTACCCTGGTGGTCCAGCTGTGGCCCTAGCCCAGCAGCATCAGCCTCGCCAAGAACTTGCTAGAAACACACATTCACTGCGTAGGACCCTCTGTCCTCTCCGGCCGTCACCCCAGCCTGTCCCATCCGAGGCTGCCCCAGAATCTCCATGCCACTGCCGAGCCGGTATTTTCCAAATCTCTTACTTCCAGTCTGGAATCTCTCAACAGAGCCCCAACTACAGTTTCCCCCCAAAACCAAAGCCCTTGTGAAGTGAGGGCCTAGTGAGCAACCCTATTTCTGTTCCAGCCACTCCTGCTATTCCTGGGCCGCACCAGGCCGTGCCCCAGGGCCTTTGCACTTGTTGCCTCCTCTGCCTGTAGTTTCTGCCACCAGTTATCCACAGGGCTGGCTCCCTGGGCCTTTGTCCAAACCTAATTATTTATCTGGTGTATGGAACGTACCCCTCACGGGGCAGGGATCACTGAATTGTTTTATTCATGGCCACCTCCCCAACTTTTGGAACAGGTCTGGCACACGGCAATGAATTATTTGTTAAATGAATGAATGAATGAATGAATCTCAGACTCTAAACCTAGGAATCTGATTCCTAACCTTCCCTGCCGTCCCCATGGAAGGCTCCTCAGCAGGTCCTATGGGCTCTGCCCGCCTCTGGCCCATGGCACCACCACCCGGGACCAGGCCACCGTCCCACGACACCTGGACGTTGTCCCAGCCTCCTCCTTCCTGGCCTCCCTGCCTCCCTCCCAATGTGCCCTCTGCTCAGAGCTAAGGGACGCTGATCTGAGCATCAACCTTCCCCTCGGCCCTGCTGGGGTCTCGGTTCCTCACCACAGCCTAGAGGACGTGGACGATCTGGCGCCACCAAGCCCCTCCCTCCTCCATCCTGTTTGTGGAACATTCTAGCTCCAACCCCCTTCTGGCCCCCAAGCCTTTGCCTGGGCTGTTCCCTCTGCCTGGAATGTTCTCCCAGGGTCCCCATATGTCATCTGTGGCTTCTCATCATTCAGGGCTCAAGTGCAAGGTCACCCCAGATGACCTACCCTGCTCCCCCTCAACGAAACAGCACCCGCCCCCTTCCCCCACCTGCCATCCTTTTCCCTGTTTTTACTTGGTTTTGCCAGTGTGTTTATTTTTGAGACAGGGTCTGGCTCTGTCAGCCGGGCTAGAGTGCAGTGGCGTCATCATAGCTCACAGCAACCTCAAACTCCAGTGCTCAAGCGATCCTCCTGCCCCAGTCTCCAGAGTAGCAGGGACTACAAGTAAACACCATGATGCCCAGCTATTTGTAGAGATGGTATCTTGCTATGTTGCCCAGGCTGGTCTCAAACTCCTGGCCTCAAGTGATCCTCCTGCCTCAGCCTCCCACAGTGCTGGGATTACAGGTGTGAGCCACCGTACCCGACTCTTCTGGTTTTTTTTTTTGTTGTTTGTTTGTTTGTTTTTCTGAGACAGAGTCTCACTTTGTTGCCCTGGCTAGAGTGAGTGCTGTGGCGTCAGCCTAGCTCACAGCAACCTCACACTCCTGGGCTGAAGCAATCCTTCTGCCTCAGCCTCCCGAGTAGCTGGGACTACAGGTGTGAGCCACCGTGCCTGACCCTTCTCCCTGTTTTTAATTCACAGCTCTCAAGTGCACCTAAAATTACCTTTTTATACTGGCGGGTCTGTTGTTGGCCTTTCTCACTAGAACATAAACCCCCTGAGGCAGGCAGGGACTCGGAACAGGTCCTCAATAAATAGAGACCAGAGAGGCACGTCCACGGGGCAGGAAAACCCGCCTCCACGCCTCGGTCTCCGCACATGGGAAAGGGAGGGTAATATCTGTTGCGCAGCCCTGGACGCCCCCTCCCCACCCCTGCGGCAGCTCTGCCCCCCCACAGTCCACAACCCCCCACTTGACAGCCCTGAGCAGACGCAGCCTGAGGCACATTCAGATCTTACTACACAGCGTTTTACACTGGGGGTGGAGAGCGCTTCGTCGTTTGAACTTCCTCATTTCTCCCTGTGACCCCCCAGCCATGGCCGGTACGGGGCAAGCACCGACGCAGCCCGCTCTCTCCCCGGCCATCGGAGCGGGAGGAAGTTCAGCTGCTTAGGGGACGTTAAAACGGCGGGGAGGCCACCAGAAACCGGGGGCTGGAGGCAGCCACCCCACGTGGGTCTAGACCCCGCCGCGTGCCCCTCAGCTGGTCTCTGCAGCTTCCGGGCGCAGCTGCCCAGCTCCGCTGACGTGCACGTACACGTGGGGCCCGGCTCGGGACCCATCGGAGGGCGCTACCCGTAGCACGGCGCCAGTCACGGGACCATCTGAAAGGGTGGCTCCTCTGTCCCTCCCAGGCCAGGATGCTGGGACCCCAGGTGGGGTCCCCGAGCCTGTTCGCCATCCAGCCTCATGGCTCCAGACGCCACCTAGGCTGTGCTGACAGCCACGCTTGCTCCGCAGCCCTGTCTCTCCCCGACCCGACACCTCCGTCGGGGTCTCCAAGGGACCCTCAGTCAGACCAGAGCAAAACAAAGCCCCCTGTATCGGCCAACGGTGCGACCAGCCTCTTCTGGCTGAAACCCCAGGAGTTGAAACCCTTGACTTCCTTCTCTTACCCCTAAATCCCGTTCAGGAGCAAGTCCTGGGGGTGTCCACACCTCCAGAACACCCCTCCGTCCTCGGCGTCTGCCCTGCCAGCCCTGGGCTCCCAAAGTCCGGGGTCTCCTGACAGCCAGGGGGCCTTTTAAGAAAAAGTGATAGGCCGGGCGCGGTGGCTCACGCCTGTAATCCTAGCTCTCTGGGAGGCCGAGGCAGGCGGATTGTTTGAGCTCAGGAGTTCAAGACCAGCCTGAGCAAGAGCGAGACCCCGTCTCTACTAAAAATAGAAAGAAATTAATCAGACAACTAAAAATATATAGAAAGAATTAGCCAGGTGTCGTGGTGCACACCTGTAGTCCCAGCTACTTGGGAGGCTGAGGCAGGAGGATCGCTTGAGCCCAGGAGTCTGAGGTTGCTGTGAGCTAGGCTGACGCCACGGCACTCACTCTTGCCAGGGCAACAAAGTGAGACTTTGTCTCAAAAAAAAAAAAAAAAAAAAGAAAAGAAAAAAGAGAAAGTACAAAAAACATATGACTGACTCCTTGGGTCTGGAATAGCCTCAGAGAGGTGGTCTTTGCCATCTCCTTGTCGCAAGCAGAAACCCTGCCCACTTATGATGGGAGAAAATTCACCTTGATTCTCAGGCTCCCCAGGTGCTGCTGCGGCCCTTCTCCAGGCCCCCTTATCTCTGCGTCCTGTGTGCATCTCTTCTGAAGCACCGTCTTTCATCAGACACAGTGAAGACCCCCAGCCCGTTCCCACGACGTCACCTCCCCACCCCGCCCCGTCCCTGCTGACCAGACCACAGCTTCCCGATTCTCCCAGAATCCTGACTTCTCCATATTTCCTGAGGCCTCCAACAAATTCTGCCAGCACAGCGTCATCCTTGGCCCTCAGGTGACCCTGCCTCAGGCCTAGTGTTTCCCTGCTCAGATTTCAGCTGACCAAGGTATGACAGTGAGCATTTCAAAGAACCCAGACAGTCACTAAAAGTACCAGCAAGTGATGGCTTCAACATCCCATCACCCCATGCTCACAGTTTCTTCTCTTAGTAAGTGGCTGTCACTCTCCAGAAGATCTCAAGGACTGGAATTTTCCTATAAACCAGAGAGAGCTCCCTGGGGAGCTGTCGTAATCATGTACTTTGCTGTGCATAATCGTAAATAGTGACCCGAACCACTGCACTCTCTTTCTGAGTGGGCGACTCATCCCAACTACACTGCTGCCATCCACAGTTCAAATGCCCAAGTCCAACCTGCCCCAGCTGCGCCCAGCCTCAAAAACGTCCCCCGTTTCTGTCGCATTCTCAATGACCAGTGGGATGCATCTCTCGAGTCTTCCAGAATCTCCCTCCGGAAGCAGGACTGTCTGCTGGACATCACCATCTGGCTCTGACTACAACTGACATGCACTAGATCGATGGCTAAATTCACATTCCCCCTCCTCTGTCCCAACCCTCTTCTTGGCACCGCATCTGCCTCAAAAGTACCCTCACATCCTCTAAGACTCAGCTAAACCACCACCAAATCTTTACGAATCCTTTCCTGACACTCCAGCAAGGATAAAGTAAATGGCCACACTTAGGCACTTCCTTTATCCTCTGTGGCACGCCCTTGAGTTGGTGTGCATGTGACCATCTCCCACTCCTAGACTATAACTCACTTGAGGACAAGGACAGCATCTCAAGGTCTGTTATCCTGCCATCTAACAATATCTGACACATAGTAGGTGCTCAGTAAATGTCTGCTAAATGGTGAATATATAAATGATACGAGCAACTCTAAATTCCACCCAAGACTCATGAAGGTCCTTAATCCTTGTAGATCTCACCCAAGCCCAACTGTTTCCTTAAGTCAAATAGGAAAGCATTTTAGAGAGCCAGAGGGATTTTTTCCACCTCACCCCAAAATGGCCAGGGCTGCTGGAACACAGAGGGTGATAAGCTGGACAAGAGCCCCACAGGTGCCAGAGGCCACAGCAGGCTGCTAGCCCTGCTGTTCGGTTCACTGTGTGGCATCCGCCAACTCCCCCAGGCACTGCCCCTGAACAGGGCGCCTCTTTGCCTCCTTCCACCACACGTAAGCCCAGGCATCAGAAGTGGGCGGCAGCTTACCTGGTGGGCACACCTGCCCAGGGCTGCATTGCCCCAAGATGGAGGCATAGTTGTGAAAGCCTCAGGAATCCCAGGAGAAGGATTCCTCCTCACTCACCGCTCGCCCTGGCCCCATGGGAAGCTGTCATTTCCCAGGAGGCAGGAGTTGCAGGGGGCACAGGAGGACCCTGAGTGAACTCTCTTAGCTCAGGGAAAGGAAGATGTTCCACCCATTCCTCACATCAGAGTCATATTTTGAACCCAAATCTGACCACATGGCTCACCTGCTCTTTGGAAGGAAGGCATAGGATAGGAGACCGTATGACCCACCTCTGCCTGCCTGTCCGACCCCACGCTCCCCTTGTACGATAAGCCCAGCGACAGTGAACAATTTGCCCTCGAACACGCCAGACACTCACACACCTCTGTGCACCCGCTGCTCCTGCTGCCTGGGTCTGCCTTCCTCGGCCAGCAGATACCGTGGCATCCTTCGAGCTCTGGGGCTGTCTCCTCCGTGACACCTCCCCTGTTCCTCACACAGACTTGGAACCTCCTCCTCCCTGCAGTCTTAACTGTGTGTTTCTACCACTGTCGTGAGACCAGCTTTACTATATCACGCCAACTGTTCTTCCGGTGTTGGCCCTTACCTGCCTCAGTTTCCTTACCTGTAAAATGGGGATAATAATGAAACCTATCTTTTAGCATTGTTGGGAAGCTTGATCCCGGGAAGTGGCAGTAGGTGTTTGGGGAAGTGGGAACAGGGAAAGTAAGAGGGCAAGATAGGATACATTCATGAGCAGGTGACCCCTGCGGGCGGCTGGAGTTCTATCATACTGGGAGCCTCTGGGAGAAACAGTACAGAACACCCACAGAAGGGCCCCATTGGAGAGGGGAGGAAGCTTGGTATTTATCAAGCATCTGCCTTTCGTTGTCAGCTGCAGGCTGACCCTAGGGGCATCCACTTCCTGGCACTCTGGCCACGCATGTGCCAGTCATGTTCCTACGGCCAGAGAAAAACCCCTGAGCACACAGGCTCAGGCACTTGCAGTAGAAGTCCCTGCTCTCGGGTAGGATGCCGACAGCTTCTGATACTGTCTACCTCCTGCTCTGCCCCCGGCAGGCTGAGGGAGCTTGGCTCGTCTGGAAAGTAGGTGTATTTGACTAGGTGCCCCCTAAGGTTGCTTGTGGTGGGCCCAAACCTCAGTCAGCCCACATCCCCCATGCCTGGGCACCAAGAAGCTGCCAGGGGGGTCTTTGAAGGGGCCTGTTCTGCCCACCACTGTGTCCTTGATACTGTTTATAGAACAGTGCTCAGCACTGAGAGGAAATGGTGCAGAATGAGGTTATGGCACAAGGAAACCCTGACATTTAGACTCAAACTCAACCAAGGGGCTCAAGCAATGGAAGACGGCGAGCACGGCCTTCCGAGCTGTGTGTATGTTGTGGTCTGTGTGTGTCAGACATTTTAACTTTCAAATATCACAGTTCGGATCCAGAAATGGCAACGTGAAGGAGCTATGACATTAGTACACGGGCGTCTCCTTACCTTAGGTGACTCAGAGCTGGGCCGGGCCCAGCTGAACCGCAGTCCGTGCCCTTCTGCTCCTGGAGACAGGCTCTTGGCCCCGTCACACTGTGCCCACGCAGCGGAGAGCCTTTAGGACCAAGAGGAGGCTTGGAAACCTAAGCAGACTCTGTCTTTATCACAACTCATACCAGTCAATTAATAAGATCAAGCAGCGCAAACCGACCACAGCGACGCCCTCCACCCCTGCCCAGCATTTCCTCCACGCCTCCCAGACCTGGTCCCCCGCCCGCCGCCAGGGTCCAGAGGGGGACCAGGGTTACCTTCTGCAGAAATGCCATCCTCGGCCTGTACTGCTGGCCTTGGTGTCTGATTGTCATCCTGGACCCCGGATGAATTCACAACCAGAGCACTGCTGCGAGGGGAGAGCAAGCGCCCCCAGCTGCAAAGGCCAGCGCGCCTGGGCGGGCGGGCGGGCGTCGGCAGGGAGGCGGCGGGGCGGGCAGGGCAGGGCGCGGGCTGCCACCTGGGGCCGCTCGACGCTCGCTGGGCGCCCGCGGACTCAGACGGCAGCTGGAAATCGCGCCAGCCAATGGGCGCGCGGCGCCGCGGGCTGATTAGCATGCGCTGCGCGTGCGCCCACCCGCCACCAGGGGGCGGTGTCCAGCTCCGCCGGCACCTCGCGGAGCCTCAGGTGAGCGCGCAGGTGGGGGCGCAGGGGGCGCACCTGTCGCAGAGGCCAAACTACTAAAGTCTGGGGAAAAGAAAACAGTATGAACGGGCATTGGGTCCCTGGTTAGCTGGCCTCCAAGTCACTGAATGGCCGTTAGCAAGTTACTTAAACTTCCTAAGCGTCAGTTTCCTCATCTAACCTGGGAAAAGCGAGTGGGTAGGAAATGACACCTGTCAGGTGCTGTGACGACTGAGTGAATAACTGAGTTAAGACTGGCAGTGAGTGTGGTTGATGGTGAAGAATGCTGCTCACCTGCCACCTGGCTGGCTCTGAACCTGGGTTTGCCACTTAGCTATAGCATCTAAGCAAGTTACGGAATCTCTGTGGGTTTCATTTTTCTCGTCCTATCAATGAGAATAATTGCACCCCCCTGGTGGAGGAGGTTTTGTTTGGTCCTGGTTTGTTTGTGTTTTCATGGGTTTTTTTTTATGCATTAATACAAAGTAAACTGACATCTTTACAAACATGCATTTTCCTAATCAAAAACAAGTACACCAGGGATATATTTTCTGGGAATACAGAAGACTAAATGTTCAGAAAAACTTTTTTAAAAAATAATTTTTATTTCAAAATATTAGGGCGTGCAAGGGTTCTTGTTACACAGATGAATTGTGTAATGCCTAAGTCATGGTTTTTAGTGTGCACATCACCAGAATAGTGTACATTGTACCCAGTCGATAAGTTTTTATCCCTCATCGCCCTCCCCTGGTTTCGGTTTTAAGATAACTGAGCTGATGCATATGCAAGCGCTTAGAACTGTGATCTAGACACAGTGAATGTCCAATAAGCAAGAGTTTCCCTATGTCTCTTGGGACTCTTTTTTTAAAAATGACCATGCCTGATGGTTCCATTATACACATAGTCTGATGTATATGTATTACATACATAGTCTGATATATATACACATAGTCTGATATATATAATATATACATAGTCTGATATATATACACATACATAGTCTGATACGTATATATATTATTTTCAGAATACTGTGAGAACTGTTGGAGTAGTAACTGGAGGTGAGAGTATAGGCTCTAGAATCAGATTACTTCGGGTCAAATCTCAACTCTGCTACTTACTATCTGTGTGACTTTGGGCAAGTTACTTAACCCCTCTGTGCTTTAGTTTCTGTAAAATGGGGGTGGTGCAACCCTACCCGATACGGTTGTTCAGGGGAAATAAAGGCGTAGAGAATCAATCAATATAAGTTGTTGTTACTATTATTAATAATATTAAAATTATTAAAGATAGTGTAATATTAAAATCATTGAAGATAGTATAAATTTGGAATGCCAGCTAAATTTTTGATAGGATGAGATCTCCCAGGTCTAACACTAGGATTTTCAGGATAATAGACATGCCCATTTTTTATTTTTAGAAGTAGGTGGCCTGAACACGGCAGATAAAGATGATGTCCGAAGACAGCATGTGGACGTTTGTCCTAAGAGGGGCGCAAAGCAGATACCACTTCAGATCATCTGATTCCCATCCCTGTGGAAGAGCCGAGTGCCCACTAAACTATCCGGACATCGCAGCTCTGAATTAAGGTGCTGGGATAACAGTTCCGGAAAACAGACTCTGAAGTCTGGTTGACTCATTGGGAAATGTCTTGGCAGAAATCCATGAGATGTAGCTTCCAGCCCCAGCTTGGCCACCGTCGTGGTGTATGACAGCGGGGAAACCGCTCATTTCATCCAGGTTTTCAAATCTATTTAGGCTATCGAATCGGTTAAGCAAAGTAATTTCAAAATCCTTTGAAATGTGTATCTTTGATTACTTCCCCCATTCTTATTCTGCTGATTTGGGCTGGCTCTTTTGTTTTGTTTAGATTACATAGTGATTTATCTATTATAATGGGTTGTCATGTATATTTTTTTGCTTGACAACCAGGTTTCATTTAAAAGTTAGAACTTTAAGATTACCCAGTCATTGGATATTTGTGCTGTTTAAGTTAGTTAACAAGTGCGAGAGGCCGCTGTAAACTAGAAAAAACTTTAGGTGTATAGAGTGACCACCTGTGTCAGGTTGCAGCTATTGTCCCGAAGTAGTTAATGGTGTCCTCCTGCACTCTCAAAAGTGACTATGTTGGAATGATAAATCACATGGTCACCCTAATCGCACGTTAATTTCCTTCTCTACCAATGATCTAATCAAGCCCGGTTGTTTCCTAGATGAGGGAGACAGCATGGGCTGGTGGCAAGTGCGTATGACTAGGACTCATGACATTTAGATTCTGATCCCAAATCTGATACTGACCAATGAGGGGACTTCACACAAAGCTCATCACTTCTCCAAGCCTCAATCACTGGTCAGAGTTGTTCAATGTTTCCCAAAGTTTGCTCTACAATCAACACTTCTCAAACTTTAATGCAAATATTAGTCTCCTGGGGATCTTCTTAAAATGCAGATTCAGATTCAGTAGGTCTTGGGTGGGGCTTACCAGGTGATGTCCAGGGCTGACCTCGATCTGAAGAACAAAGATCTACACAGCAATGAAGTGGAGGGGAGGGTTACACTCAAACACATTCAGAAGTCTATGTGTTGACCACATTTCAAAGAGATTATTTGCTGCAGTTCTCCCCAACGCCTCTAACATACTTCCTAACGGAATGTCTTGAGCAGTTAAGAAGAAAAGTTTTCCAGAAAGGCAAAAGGCTGGGCGTGGTGGCGCAGCCTGTAGTCTCAGCTACCCAGGGGCTGAGGCAGGAGGATGGCTTGAGCACAGGAGTTTGAGGCTGCAGTGAGCTATGATCATGCCACTGCACTCCAGCCTGGGTGACAGAGTGAGACTCTATCTCTAAAAAAGAAAGATGAAGGTCTTTGTTCTGTCTTTATTTTATCAACCAGTACAACAGAGGCAAGAGGGCAGCTAGTTTTCCCACCCTTGTGCTCAATCCCTCTCCCAAATAAATGGACGCTGTCTCGCCATGTTTAATACATTGACTGCTACACAAAAAAATTGGAAACTTTTCCTTGGGGGCCACAGTGTTTTATTATGAAAATAGTACAAAAATTTCAAGTGTAATTTGAAGGTAAACATAAATAGAAAAATGAAACTTATTGACTTCTATTCATTTAATCCACATTTTTAGAATTGTCAGTATTAGTTGGAACAAGTGAGGTTTTATATATGCTTCACGCAGCGCCGGTGTCAAAACTAGAATAAGTTAAATACAACTCTCGTGGCAGTTAATGTGTTAAAACTCATTGCAAGGAAACTGGTTTCGCCCACAGCTCCCTTTGCATCCCCACTGCGCCCGTTAGCTCATAATTTGGACCGTGTGACCTGACCAGTAGACTGGCTGTCAACCTGCCCCGTGGCCAGGTGTAAAGGGATGAACTGGACCAACCAGATTATCACTCTTGGGAATGGCCACTTGAGCCAGTTAGTAGAGGTGGACAAATCTGAAAAGACTCCAAGGTGGAATCAGGGTTGTGATAAGGCAAAGCCACACGCGAGCCCAAGTTATAAGGGAGACAAATTCTCAACATGCAGCGGAAACCAGGATGGAGCAGAAGACAGAGCAGTGCCAAGGTTCCCCGAGAGCACTGAGAAATGGAAGTGAAGGTCACCGGAGGCTGTCGTTAGGTCAAAAAGAGCAAATTATACCATCTTCAGTGTTTCATGGTGGTATCAGGCTGTAGATTAGGGGGACGCTAGAGGAACAGAACAATGTTTCATCAAGACATTTGTGGATCAGAGACAAAAAAGTGAACTTTGACCCCGCCCCTCCAGGAAGCCCAAAACCAACTGCAGCCAATGTGCAGCAACAGTAGAACTTGACGGTCTTCATTCGTATTCCCATTCTGCCCAACCGCACCCTATGTCCGCCCTGGTCTTGATTCCATATTGAATTTGTTTGCCTTGTTCTGATTTTTAATTTATGCCTTACCATTTTATTTTATGCATGTCCTGTATGCCTCATGACTCAATTGTGAAAAGAGACACAGTATGAATAAATAAATAGATCAGATGAGAACGAGTGAAATGGATTCATGTCTGAATGATTATTTCCCCAATTCATCATCATTGCAGGCATAGGTCTCCAGTGACATGTCACGAGATTCACCCCAAACTGCATCCTGCTAAAAATCATAATAAGTTTGATGACAACATTGATGACACAGTGTTCCCGTTTTCAAAGATGCAAAAGAATGACTAACACATAGGATCTGTATCCAGAAGTGCTTGCCAATCTAAGCTTAATCCAGTGTGCTTTCAAGAATGGATCAAATGTCCACACCGAATCAGCATCTCTGCGCTAAAGCTCAGTGTTAGGGCTTCCCATAGTCATCAAAAGTTATTATAAGAACTGGTCATGTGAAATTTTCTTTGAAAAAGTTTTGATATGATCCAAAACTGTTGTCAAAGTATTATGCCCTCTACCTTTCTACAGTGTGGCATAGTAGAAATTTCTTTCAAAGCTTAGTACCAAAGAAAACAGTTTTCCCTGGAAACTCTATTGATCAGAGAAAAGGAAGTGATCACATATCTCTGATCAGGAGATTATGTGTATCACGTTTCGTTTTTCATCTTTACCATCATAATGCTTCGAATCTGGCATTAGGCTCCCTTAGAGCAACTGGAATGAACATTTGGGGTTTTTTCTGGTTTTAGAGTGCGGTGGTATTGTCATAGCTCACAGCAACCTCAAACTCCTGTGCTCAAAAGATCCTTCTGCCTCAGCCTCCTGAGTAGCTGGGACTACAGGTCAGCCACCACACCTGGCTCATTTGGATTTTTGTTTTTTTTTGTAGAGATGGTGTTTCAATATGTTGCTCAGGCTGGTCTTGAACTCCTGACCTCAGATGATCCTCCCACCTCAGCCTCCCAAAGTGCTGGGATTACAGGTGTGAGCCACAGCTCCTGGCCTAGAATGAACATTTGATTTCTAATTTTTTCTCCACTGTTTTCCTTTTTGATTCATATACCATTGGTTTTATTATCTAGGCTTTTCTCTTTCCATAAGCTACAACAACTCCTTTTTTTGGAATGACTTGAGATATAAATACATAAATTTTATTTGAATAATGAGTGGCAGATGGTTTGATGAATTAGACAACATGGGGGAAGAAAGGAAAATAAATGAGCAATCTCAACAGTCCAAGATGAATAACTGTGTTTATGAAATTGATTTTTTGAACCTACATTGTTTTATTTCAGTCCAAAACACCTGCTAGAGGGAGAACAGTCTGGCGAAATGCATTCGGATTTGATAAACTTCCTCCGTCTTGCTATCCTTATGAGACAATTTTAGAGCACCTCTGTCCATCTAAATCGATTGGCTGTGCCTGACAGTAAAAAGATGTCTTGTTCCTGCAAGCCTGGACCTCTGCTCTCCTCACTGCACCTCCATCATTTCCAGGCAGGGTGGGGAGAGGGGGCGGGGGCAGGACTTCGGGGATTTCATGGGGAATGATCTGACCTAAGTAAGGCCCCCGGGCACCCCCAGGATGCCATCCTGTAACATCGCTCAGGACGTCTCCCCTTCAGCCTTTCCATCCTAAGGACTGGAGTTCCTGCAATGAGTCCAGGGAAGAAATTCCCCAAAACACTTGCTAGAAATTATCAAAGGCAAACATGGGAATTCTGACCCATTTTCTGTCTTTTCTCCCTTTGAGATACCCCATATGCCTCCCTTAAACGCAAGTCAGATGGATACCGCTTAATGATATTGATGTGTCTCACATTTCTTTTTTCCATTATAAATATCATACATGCTCCCTACTGAAAATTTAGAAAATAGAGAAAAATAATTTTTTTTAAATTTCATACTATCTAATCAAGAAAAGAAGTCTAAAAGACTTGAAGTTGAATGTATGATAGAAAAGGACATACTGAGAGTCAGGAAACTTGGATTATGGTCCCATCTTTGCCAGACCTACCTGGGATGACCTTGGGCAAGTCACTTATCCTTGATTTTTTTCACTTACAAAAGGAAAAAGATGGGCTGGCACATCCGGTTTTCTAGCATTCCAGGATCACAGAATGTTCCATAGGAGACTCTGCAGCCAGACTGCCTGGGTTTACATCCCAGCATTTATGAGCTGTTTGACCCTGGATATATGTTGCAGCCTCTCCATGTTTCAGTGTCCCCATCTATGAAGGAATAATGACCATATTTCTCATATATTGATGATTCAGTGAATGCTGGCTACCATTATTTTTAACATGGCCCGGCCTGTCTTCCCAGCTCTATCTCACGTCACTTAAGACCTCTCTTCCGAGAGCCACGTGCCCAAGATTGTCTACCCAGCACCACCATGAGCTCACATGTCATTTGGGACCTCAACTTTGTGATGTCCAAAGCTGAGAGTGACTAATTCCTGGGCCAGGCGTGGTGGCTCAAGCCTATAATCCCAGTACTTTGGGAGGCTGAGGCAGGAGGATCACTTTAGGCTAGGAGTTCAAGACCAGCCGAGGCAATATAGTGAGACCCTGTCTCTACAAAAAATAAAAATAAAATAAATAAAAGACAAATAAATAATTCCCATGCACCTCCAACCCATGCCTCCATCACTGTTCCCTGTGCCAGCAAACACCACCAACACCCACTCACTTACTCTGCCCACAAACATGGGGGTCCACCAGATACCTCTTTCTCCCTTACCCCTGAGAGTTAATCAATCATTCAATTATGTTGACTCTGTCTCCTTAGTATTTTTTTTAATACATCTATTTCTGTCGTCTTCACTGTCACCAGCTAAACCCAGCCTACTAGGAACTCTTCCCTGGGCCGGCACGGTGGAGGCACCCCGTTGGTCTTCCTGCAGTCACTGGTTCCCCAAGCCCCTTCCAAATTCCAACTCATTCCTTCCACTGTGGCTGGATTTTTTTAGAAAACTATACTTGGGCATTTCACTTTCCTGCTTAAAGGACTTCACTTGCCTACCCCCACTCTTAGGAAAGAGCCCATTTGTAATGCATCCTCCAAAGCACTCAATGTGGGTGCTGCCCACCCACAGGCCCACCCTATCCCCCCTCTCTGGATCTCTCTGCCCCATCACACTGGCTCCCTTTCCATTTCTGGAACAATCCAAGCCTTTTTCCGATTCAGGGCTGAAGTGTGGCCAAAACTATTCTTCACTTACTTCTCACCCTGCTAACTTCTCATCCTTTGGATTCCAGCCAAAATATCACTTCCTCCAGGGAGAACCTTTCCTGGCTCCCTCCCCCTACTAGGCTAGGTCCTTCCATTATGCCTTTTTTGGGTCCACTTTCCTTAATTATAGTTTTTTTCACTTGTGAGAGGAAAAGGTTAGATTTATACACCGTCTTCATAGCAGCGTCATTCACTACAGCCCAAAGTGGAAGCAGCCCAAGTGCCCATCGATGGATGACTAGATAAACAAAATGTGTTATATATACACGCTTGAGGGCAGAGACTGACTTCTCTTATTCACACACTCATCTCAGCACTTGGCTCCACGCCTGGAGTAGAGCGGTCCTCGTCAATACACGGGAGAAGGAGGAGATGGCGAAAGAGGCCGACAGCAGAGACGGGGACCACACGGCCGCAGGGGCCTCCGTTTCTGCCAGCTCTGCTCCAGCCCCAGAGACGCTCAGCTGTCCCCATCTCTGCTGCCTGTCCGCTGAAACACTGGACATGCAATTAAAATTCTTCTACTTAAGGTGGCATGAGGGCCTTTCTCTTCTTGGAGTTCTGGAACTTGGGCTCCTTTCTCTTCAAAAACCCCCTTGAGGCTTTCAGATAATAGCAAAAATATCAACAAACTCTGATAGAGTCAACCTTCAAAACACTCACTCTCCACAACCAGCCCCCAAAGGGAATACAGTGACATCATCCCCACTGTTCAGGTGAGAATGCAGAGGCCCGGTGGGAACCTGATGCAGACCTGGGAAATAGCAGAAGTCAGATTTGAACCTGGGCAGTTCAGCTTTGAAAATCCTTGACTTAACCATCACACTGCATTGCAACTCCCTGCTCTAGGTGTGGCGTAAATGTTTGTAGAGTCCAGACATAAGAGACAGGGAGCAGCTGAGTGCTAGGGGCGGGCTGGCTCTCCCCTCCATTTCCTTCCTTGAGTCTGGCCCCCCAGTAGTAAAACCCCCAGGCCCTGCTCCTTTGCTGGCCCTGCCCTAGAGGAGGAGGAATGACTCACTGGATTAGCAAACTTGGAAAGAACTACCGCCCCTTTCCTCTTAGGCATCGAGCTTCCTGCGGGCAGCATCTGTTCTGCGTTACCGCACCTGGAGAAGCTCTGCCCTGGGCCAGTGTGGCTGTGACCAGGTGGGAGAGGGTCCTCAGGGGCTGCCTGCTGTGTCCTGTCTCCCTGGGCCAATGCAGACAATGCCGAAGGATAATACCCCACCTTTACCAGGTGTCCACCTTTCCACTCATTTAATTCTCACAGAAACATCCCTGGGAGGAAGCTACAATTATGATGCACATTTTACAGATGGGGAAACTGAGCCACAGAGGCTTCCACTCACGTGCCCAGGGCCTTGAATGGTACGGGCAGAGCAGGGCCTTGGCCCCAGGCAGGCTGGTTCTGGAGTGCACATTCCTAGCCCCTGCCTGCCTCTGGGGCTTCTTTGGCCGAAGGCCCTCAGGGACCCTGGCCACCTCCCCTGGCTGGATGTTCCTGCCACAGGCTCAGGCTCCGCCCCCCAGCCCCTCCTGCACCCAGCAGGTGCTGCCGTTCTCCAGCAGCGGATGGGAGAGCAGGAACCAGTGTGTCCACCCAAGACTTTCCAAAGTGAGGGACTTTCCGAAGTCCCCACCCCTGCTGCTTTCTGCCCCTGATTTTCCTGGAAATGGCAGTGACATCTGGAAGGGTGCAGGAAGATGACAGGTCCAGGATACACAAAGGAAACGAAAGCAGGAGCACCTGCAAGGATTTTGTTTAACGACCACACGTTCCACTGTCTTGATTTAGACAAGGAGTTTCGAATTCCACCTCCTTCGCTGTCAGGGTCCTCCCGCCCTGGTGGTTCTCACGACTCGCCCTCAAATTGCCCAAGCACGGGCTATTTGTGTTGTCTTTCACAAGACACAACTGTGAAGTCACATCGGGACACTCCCGGGGCTCACTGTCCGACTGGGGTCCCCAGACTGCTCCCTCCTCAGGCCCCTGACCAAATTTCCATTCTCAGCGGCATTTGGCTCAGCAGCTGGCAGCCTTGGCTCCTACCTGCCCCACCGCGAACTCATCTTCTCTTCCTCCGCCCGTGTTGGAGGGTAACGTGTCCTTTCTCCTGTCCAAGGTCACCTTCTCCAGCTGTGTGGGCTCTTCGTTCTTCAGTCGATTTCCTCTTACTCCTCCTTGCCCTCTTCCTCTCTCTCTCTCTCTCTCTCTTGCTCCCTTGGTCTATAAATACGCTAAAGTCATTTCTATCTTTAAAAAAATGTGACCCTCCCCTCCCTGCCCTCCCTCAGCCCACTCTGTTTCCAGCTGATCTCCTCCGAGCGTTCTGGAGCATGGTCCTCTCTTGCTGTCTGCAGACTCTCTCCTCCACTCCTCCCTAACCTGCTGCAGTCTGGATTTGCCACCCACCCCAAATTCCACGCAAACGTTCTCTCCACAAGTGACCTGCCAAATGCCAGCTCCAACTGCTGTGGACATCTTGACTAGGACGCCCCTCTGACTCCCCAACAAGCCCCGAACTGAGCTTATTAGCGCCACACTCCCCCAACCCCCGCTGCAGGCTCTCTAGCAAAATGGAAACCTTCTCTTCCTCTTCATTTCTCTTCCGGAATTGACAGCACCAACAGTCATGCATTGACCCAAAGCCTAAACTTCTAGACTCTTCCTTCTCCCTCATCTTCTATAATTATGTGGTTAGCAAGCATGGTCAATTCTACCCTCCTAAGTTTCTTTCAGCTCTGCCCTTGCCTCCCCAAACCTTCTCTGAAGCTTTAGCTCAGGATCAAAGCATCCCTGGCCAGGGTATTACCAAGTCCCTGCGCCCGGCCTCCTTCCACCCCCCGCTGACCCCCGGTCTGGATGGCTTTCCTGTGCCCCTCCAAATCCTCTCCATCTTCACCCACCCCACCACCCCAGGGAGCTGCTTCCCCAGACTCTGCCGCCCGGGCATCCTTGCCTCCAGACTCGCACTGGGGTCAGGAGACTGGAGGGTGGGAAGAGACTGGGAAGAGGCTGGGGTATTTAAGCACTGAGCTCCAGGGTTGTCAGTGGCTGCTTTCCTCCACCAAAGCCCATGTCCCCAGCAGGTGGCTGCTCCTCCAGCTACCTGAGATTCCGGTTCTCACTCTCTCCGCTCCTTCCAGCCTAGACATGCCAACAGTTCCCTGCTGTTGCTACAGCGGGGATGCTGCACCGCCCCTCGTTGCTTCCCTAAGCCCTTCCCAATCCTTTTTACACAGCCCATTTATTAAACTCTCCCAGGCCACCCGGTTTAAGTGTGTTTTCTGTTTCCTCCAGGACTTGATACCCCCAAGCCTTGAAATATCTCCCTGCCACCCACAGGAGATGAATAAAGCCAGCGCTTCTTTGGAGAGCACAGGAAGCCGTAGCGATCTGTTCTCCGCCTACTCTTTCCACCTCACCTCCCACCTCTCCTTCCCTCGCACTTTACAGTCTACAATGCCAGGCTGCTTGTGGTGCCCTGAATGGGCCCTATCGTTTCGCACCTCCATGCAATGCCTGCCAAGCTCTTCTTAACCTTTAAAACCCTTCTCCAGGTGTCACCTCCTCCGTGAAGCCTCCCAGGACTTCCTCCCTACTTCTGCTGTACTTTGTACATATTCCCATTATTTCTGGTGTCACAATATATTGTAATCACTTGTTTAGGTCCATCTCGTCCTTGCTGCCCATAGACTGCCTCTCAAGGTAAGGACTGTATATATGTATATATTTTTTAATTGAACAAAACATGTCCTGATCCAGGCATAGTAGATGCTAGATATATTGGCAGTGACTTCTTTCTACACGCTATGAGGTAAGTATTATTGTCCCTGGTTTAGAGGACACTCAGCAGGTTCAGATTACAGTGACGTGCCAGGATCAGAAAACTGGTGAGAGGTTTGGACTTGGTGTCAAACCAAATCTTTCTAGCTCTGCAGTTCGTGCTTTCGGCCACAATTTTATGTTGCTATGGATCTTGCCAAAAATAATCTTACAAGGGTGGTGTTACGGGGTGAATTGTGACGCTCCACCTCTCCCCTCCCCCAAAAAAGATTAAGTTAGAGTCCTGGCACCCAGTACATGAGAATGGGTCTGATTTGGAAATAGGATCTTAACAGCGGTAATCAAGTTAAAATGAGGTCAGGTGATCAGCCTCCTCACAAACAGGGGAAATTTAGATGCAGAGATACAGGCGGCAGACGGCATGAAGACACAGGGAAAAGACGGCCACGTGAGTGGCGTGGTGCCAAGAATTCTGGCAAACAGCAGAAGTTGGAACAGGCGAGGAAGGATTCTCACCTAGAGCCGTCAGAGAGAGGATGGCCCTGCGGATGCCTTGGTTTTGGACTTATCGTCTCCAGAACTGTAAGATGATAAATTTCTGTTGTTTTAAGCCACCCAGGGTTTGGAACTTTGAAGCGGCCCTAAGAGGCTGATGCAGCTGGGGAGGCTGACCCTGAGAATGGCTTAAATCCCTCCTCGCTGGGAGGCTGGGAGTCTTAGAGCACTAACTGGATGTGGAGTCTCCCTGGGGCTCTACTGGGAGTACTGAGTAGATTCTGGCAGTCACTGATTTAAAATCGTGCTTCCAACTGGCTCTAGTGACCACAGATATCTGTGACATGCAGCAATTTGCAAACATGAGGATATATTCTAAGCATGTTCAAATCCCCAGCTCAGCCAGGTGCAGTGGCACATGCCTGTAATCCCAGCATTTTGGGAAGCTGAGGCAGGAGGATCGCTTGAGTCCAGGCGTTCAAGACCAGCCTGGGCAATATAGCAAGACCCCATCTCTACAGAAATTTTAAAAATGAGCCAGGGGTGTTGGCACGTGCCTGTAGTACTAGCTGCTTGGGAATCTGAAGCAGAAGGATCATCTGAGCCCAGAAGTTTGAGGTTGCAGTAAGCTCTGATCACACCACTGCACTCCAGCCTGGGTGATAGAGCAAGACCTTGACTCTTATTAAAAAATAAAAATAAAAAACAAAAAAACAAATCCCCAGCTCCTAGTGCAGGGTCTAACACCCCACAGGCTCCCAGTGCTGGGTTTGGAGTCAGTGAACTCTGGTCAACTAAGGCACCGGGAGTCTGAGGAGAGTTTGGGGTTTCTAGGGGTATCCATGAGCGGAGCGTAGCTTTTGCGCACATTCGCCCAGGCCAGCCCCTGGGATATATTCCAGTCTCATGCCATGGTCAAAACAACCAAGTAAAGTTTCAGGATGCTCTGGTGGGTTCTGCTAACTGCTTCCCAAGGGTGAGTCACTGCTCCGTGAGGAGAAGCAGGCTGAGACCCAAGGGCCTGTGCTTTCTTTTTCTTTCTTTTGTCTTTCCAGGAAGTCCTTGGAACAGGATGTAAAAGCAGCAGTTTCCATCTAGCCTGACATCCTGCTTCCAGATGCACAAGGCTAAGCAGGCCACCACGATCACTTTTAAGTGGCTGTGACCACGATGTTCCAATTCGAAACCTGGAGTCCAGCAACTTCCATACGCACTTACTCAGAACCTCCTCCCCTGTCCAGGCCCTCAGAATGATCCAAATAATATATTGCATTTTCTCCTGTCTTCTTCCATAGATGTCAGCAATGTGGAAGGCAGGGACCTCATCATATTAATCCTATGGTCTGGGGCTCTGCTCCTGGTAGGAGCACAGCAAACGTTGGGTGGAATGAGTTTTTGAAGCAGTTGTTGAGTTTTTGGGTCAATGTTGCAGCAACATGACACAAAGGAAGCTACTTGGCCGGAGGTTTGCTGGCTACCCACCCTGCCAGGCTCCTGCCATTGCCACCCGCTGGTGATCGTCTTAAACAGACACTCCACGATCTTTGCAGACTCCACGTCCTCTTTTCTCCTGGGCTCTCAAACCTCCGACTCCCAGACCAGGAGACAGGGGCTGATGCAAGCTGATGTTTACGTGGAACTTGAGCGTCTGGGCTTTTCAGTGAAATAGATGCCAGAGGTTCCTCTGAGTGTCTGATTAAGGAAGGGAAGATACTTTTAACGTCCCCAGGGTCCACGGTGAAAGCTAAGTACCCTGGGATAGGCAGGACAAGGGCGTGCAGGATGAAGAATCACCAGCGGCCACAGGTCAAACCCCGTGGCATAACCTCAGCCCCACATCAGGTAACAGCCTGTTTGGATAAACCAGTCAGATGAGATTCCTCACGAGTGTAGCTTAAAAAATACATTTCTGCCATTTCCTTGGTCTCTTTGTGTGGCGGCGGTTTCGCTGGTTTGGTCTCTACGTGTGAAAAGTGCCGCCGTGGCACTGTCGTTCCACCGGCTGGATGACACTGAGCTGCAGGAGGCAGCAGACCAGCAGGCATTTGTCGGACCCTTATGATGTGCACGTCACGGTGGGGGAGCAAAGACAAAAGCCACACTCGCCAGAAAAAGAGAGTCTGGTGTCTGGAGAGCCCAGACCCCCGCAGAACAACACAAATGACACAGGGACGTGGTCAGCAGCACAGGCTTTAGCACCTGGCCGGGTCCCAGCCTCAGCTCCGCTCCATCCGAGCCATGTGCCCTGGACACGTTGCTCAACTTCCCTCCGTCTCAGTTTCCTTATGTGTAAAATGGGAACGATGACAGTCACAGGACCCACTTCCCAGGGCTGTCACGGGGCCTGCACCGAAGAATCTGTGTGAAGCGCTTGGAACGCTTTCTGCCACATTATCAGCGTTAATTGTTGGTTATTTTTCTTGACTACGTTGTTCAATGAGATACTACATATAAAGTGCTAAGCAGTGCTTGGCATTTATCAAGTACATGGTATTCTCTTCTATTATTATTATTATTATCATTTGTATTATTTAAGTTTTGCATCAGGTATCTCTTGCTGCATAATAAATTACCCCAAACTTGGCAATCTGATACAACCATAAACATTTGTTATCTCACGTAGCTCCTACCTGTCAGGAATTTGTGAGCAACGTTACAGTTTTGCGGTTCTAGCTCAGGGTGTCTCTTGAGGTTGCAGACAAAACTGTTGCCCGGGGCTTGACTCGGGCTGGCGTAGGACCTGCCTCCGAGGTGGCTCGCTGGCAGGGCTGCGGGTTGGCGCCGGCTGCTGGCAGGAGGTCTGGATTCTCCGCCAGGCAGCTCCTTGCCCAGGGCCGCTTGCGTGTTCTCACAACATGGCCGCCGGCTCCCCGCCCGGCCAGGCAGACCAGAGAGCAAGGGGGAGCCACACCGTGTCTTTCGTGACCTGTCCTCAGCAGTCACACTCTGTGCCACAATAACCTACTGGTTCCCCGGGCCAGTCCTGCCTGTTTCGGGAGGGGCTGCGCAAGGGCATGAATACCAGGGGCAGAGACGCAGCAGGGGCCATCTTAGAGGCAGCCCCCGCGAGCACTGAATTCCGTGCCAGAGACTGAGCGCCACAGGAGTTCAGATGAGAGGGACGGAAATGAAGATAAAGTGCCCAGGGAATGTTCACGTTATTATCAGCTGGATCTTGAGGGATGTTGTCACCGTTTCTTTTTCCTCCGTAGTCCTTCCTTCAGTTGGACTTGGAAAGAGAGGGGGGGAAGACTTTCCCAGGCAAAGGGCAAACAGGACGCAGAAAAGTCTGAGGAAAAGCACAGAAGAGGCGACCGGGACCCCCTGGAAGGACAGTGAAGGGAGACCGGCATCGGGAAGGAGAAAGTTCAGAAATAACAAGGTGCAAGAGGAAGCGGGGCCCGTCCAGAAAAGCCAAGTAAACACGATTAAATGAACCGGAGTAGAAAGCAAACGTCACGGGCCTGAGGCTTTGCCCGAAAACACGCTCCGGATTCCTGCAGGCTCGTCTGATGTGGGAGATTTGAGGCTGGGTTGCAGATTTGGGGAGTGTGAAAAAATTGTCCCCTGAGGGACATTTGCTTCCACACGAGCACGTCCTGGTGGGGTCAAGGCAATAGCAGGAAACGGACTTTAATAGCTTCCTTGTATCAGAGTAGGAAGCCCGAGTGGATAAGAAGTTGGAATCCAGCGTCCCGCGGCAGGAGAAGCCTCCCCAGAGGAAAGGCTGCAGTGGGAGATAGTCTGTGTTTACACAGCGCGCCCGCAGTTCGCACAAACCGTATCCCCGGGCAGGCTGGAGACAGAACCGCCTGACCTAGAAAAACCCCAGTCTGGGCCCGCTGCCCAGCCAGCCAGCCCGCCGGAGGAAGCGCCTGCCACACCCGCCCGGCCAGGGGGCTCAGAGCTGTGGGGACGCTGCTGACCCAAGTGTCCCCTTCACGTCCTGCATGGAACTACCTGTTCGATTCTTCTAGTTTATTTCCAGCAACAGGGAGTGCCTCGTGACACCCCCTACATGACTTTGGTTCAGTCATCAAAACATAATAAAAGCTAGCGTTTTGTAGATCAGTGTGGCTTCGGCCAGCGCTCCCAATAGGACGCTCGGTGGTCCGCAGAAGCATGCTGCTTAAAGAGGTGGCTGAGTCAGGTACGTGTGGGTTTGAATGAGCACCGTCCCTGCAGTGTGGCCTTGGACAAGTGCATTTCACTGCCAGCAGCCTCAGCTTCCACATCTGGGCAATGGGGAGAAGGCAAACAGATGAGGGGTCTTTGGACAGTCCCTGGCATGGAGCGAGAGCTCAACAGACAACGACCACCACCATCATCTCATTATTATTCTATCATTATCCATTCCTCTTTGTCTTCACCCCAACGTTGCTCCCCAGCCCACAATGCACCCCTTCCCACTCCTCTTCATTCGACACTCGTGCGGAGCACCCAGGCTGGTGATGTTCCTACTCCCTCAGCCCTGGGCAGCTGTCCCTGTCCCCGTGGTGGCACAGAGCACTCAGCACAGCAGTGGCTGGGTGACCGGTCGACCTCGCCTAGGTTTACTGTGAACCCCTCACACACTCCTTCTCCCTTTGTACTCCCAACGCCTAGTGCGGTACCAACCCGGGCCAGGCACGCCCCACCTGTCCTCACGTCGCAGTGTTGGGCTTATTTCTCCGAACAGAAAGCTCGGTCCACGTCCAGCAGCCCCGGAGGCTCTCTTGGGACTTGGGCCGTCTGCACATGGGGGCTGGAGGTTACAGGGACTCAGGGCTGCCGAGGGGCAGAGGAGCCGAGGGGGAGGGGGTGAGCGGCTTACTCCCCCTGCACGGCAAAACCTGAATCCATATCGAAGTGATGCTTTTTGCAGGGAAGAGGTCAGGGGTAAGAAAAAAGCCAGACAGGGAGGAAAGGAGTTGCCACCTGGCACTTTCCTCTGACTTTGAGAACGAATTCGACTCAATTCGACTCTAGTCTGGACCCAGCACTTCATTCTCTAGCACTAAGGAGTGTCTCCACAATCTCAGAGACTCATGGCAAAGTCCAACTCGGGGTTGCCATGTGATTCAGAGGGTGGGGTGAGGATTACAAATTACACAGTTGTTCTTTTTTTTTTAATCTATAAAAATACAGACTCGAGAGCCTGGGTTCAGCTGTCTCAGGGAGTCACATCCTACCCGGCAGAATCACCCTGGCTCCCTAAACTCTCAGTGTCAAGCCAGTCCCCTGGGCACGCAGACCCAGGGCCTCCTGCTTCTCTGCCTCTCTCTCGGTCCTCTCTCTAAAGAGCCTGGTTGGTTTCTGATCCTGTGGAGTCTGGCTTTGTAAAGTCTCCAGATGTTTCTATTGGCTCTCATGCTGGACAGATGCTGTCGCCCCAGCTCTCCCTGGATGGTGAATCTCCCCAGTACGTCCCCTCATGGGCACTGGTGCCCGACGAATCAACCTGAGCCAGTGCACATGCTGCCCACCTTCTTGCTCAGAAATATTCCAGTGGTTCCTGTTCAGCGACAACAAAATCCCAACATCGAAGCCCGGAATCCAGACCCTTCCCAATCTGACTCCATCCTACCTCTTCAGCCTCAAATTACTGGTTCTGATCAAACTGGCTTCTACATTGCCCCAGGCTCACACCAGATGCATGCCAGCTCTCACACTGTTCCACCTTCCTGGAATGCCTTTCCTTACCCCTTTTCTCATATCCAATCATTCAAGCCCCCTGTCCACTTTCCATGGCTTGGCCCAGAAAATAACCACTAGTTCCCATTAACTACTGAGCGCTTGATATATGGCTAGTGTCACTGAGAAAAGAAAAGAAAACCTTAATATATGTAATTTGTTATTGTTTTTTTAAAAATATTTACAAATACGTAATGAAATCCTTTTAACTGTTTTTAGTCCCCAGTGCATAGCAGCATAAGCTACTACTATTCCTTGACACATATTGTGGGCCAGGCACTTTGCTAGGTGCTTTACGCATGTTTTTTGGTTTGTTTGTTTTTGTTTCTATAGAGACAGGGTCTGGCTCCGTTGCCCAGGCTGGAGTGCAGTGATGTGATCATAGTTCACTATAACCTGGAACTCCTGGGGCTCAAGGACTCCTCTCGCCTCAGATTCCTGAGCAGCTGGGACTACAGGCGTGTGCCACAATGCCTGGCTAATTTTTTGCTACTTTTTATAGAGACAGGGTCTCACTATGCTGTCCAAGCTGGCCTCAAACTCCTGGCCTCAAGTGATTCTCCCACCTTGGCCTCTCAGAGCGCTGGATGACAGGCGTGAGCCACTGCACCCAGCCACTTTACATATGTTACCACACTTAATCTTCTCAGCAACCCCGTGGGTGTGGGCATCATTAGCTCCATTATTCAGATGAGGAAAATGAAGCTCAGAGAATTTAGACAATTTATGACAGAATACCAACAGAAACATGAGGTGGCAGAACTAGGGTTAAAAACTGCCCGCCTCCCTCTCATGGGTGCTCTTTGTGACCCCAGCTCATGCCTGATAGGAGTGGACATCTGTGAGGCATCTGCTGCTGGTAAGGATGGCTCAGATTCTAGTTTGCCCTGGCCCACGTGGGGCCACTGCACTGTCTGGCTTGTCCCTCTCTGAGCAGGCTGCTCCGCTGATGTCCTTTGCATGCTGTTGTGTCCAATCCCCCTTCCCCGCCCCGACCCACACACACCCTTAATTAGATTCACTTAATAACCCACAACGTGGTATTATCTAGCCATACCTAGCTAGCCCAGTGTGTAGCAAGACCCAGGGCCCCAGTTCTGACCAGCAGGGCCAAGCCAAAGTGTCCTCTCCAGTCAGTGCGTGGGTCCCTGCAGTCCCGGTGGTCTGAACATCCAGCTCTCAACCCTCAGAAACACGGGGACAAGGGTTGGCTGTAGGCAGATGGTGCATACTCATTTATTGAGCCTTTATTATATGCCATGCTAGATGCTGAAGATAGAGAGTAAGTTAGCTGTGTCCCCTGCCTCAAAGAGCCCACATTCTGGCATGGTAGGCAAGGCAGGGGACAATGACAATCTAGGGTGACAAGCGCTGGGATGGAGAGAAGCAAGGAGAGGACCTCAGAAGCCGGGTACCTTGACCAGCCTGGAGAGACCAGACCCGGGGAGGAAGGGCGGGGAGACAGGAGCTGATGGACTCAAAACCCAAACAGGGAGAACTTCGGCTGTTTTCTACCACTGCCAGCCAAACTAGACAAATGGCTGGTCCTGTTGGGATGAGCATAAAATTAACCAAGATGGTAATTTGTCAAAAGAAGTATCTCCCTAAGAAAAAGCTGTTATTCCAAGAGGAGACTATCCTGGGGGATGGGGAAAAGGCTTTTCAGAAATACTTCTTAGTTTCTGGCTATTGATAAAGTTATCACTGGTATTATTTGCTCCCCCATTTATGGAAAAGGTTAAAAAATTAAGAATAGGGCCACGGAGGAAATCTTTCGGGAAACAAGACATTAATTGTAAGTATGTAGTTTGTTAGGCTTTTCTACTGGAACTGTGTTTTCCCTGGTGAGTTTATTGGGTCAAGTGTGTTTGTCCCAGGAGGGGTTAAATAGCACCCGCCATCCCAATTCCCTAATTGTGGTAACAAATTAGCTGAGAGTCTCCGTGATCTGCTCAATTCTTAGAAAACTGCCTAAGGCAGTAGGTGTTAATCTTTTTAAATCTGAGCACCTTGCACCTTCCACCCTTCTGAACACCAGCCACACACGGCTCATAAATCATGGAGAAGAAGACTTAGGGGTTTCATATCCTGCCTCGGGGCAGAACTCCCATCTCCTCCTGAAGTGTGTTTAACTCCTTGAGGATAATTGTTTCTTCCCTTAGCAGAAATCCAGGGTGATAGGATAACTGAGGGTTAGTCCAAAATGCATTTTATGTCTGCTTCTCTAGAAAACTGCTCTTTGATTTCCTGCCTAGGGTAGCCTTGGGAAGGGCAGTGACAACCAGGCTCCCATGGGAGGGCTACAGTCTTCAGCCAAGGACTGGCTAATGAACAAATTCAAAGCAGTGTTCCAGCTGAGCGTTCAGAAGTGTCATCATTGGGATTCATTTCAACAGCCAGGAACTTGGAAGTTTTTGAGGTCTGGTTCACCCTCTGTGACACAGGACAATGTAGATGTCAGCTGCTTGTATCTCCCCAGCCAGTACCACACTTAGCTGCACGCATGAGAGGCCCCGGCCTGCCTGGCCTGCAGAGGCTCCTTCTCTGGCTCCCTCCTGGTGCTTCCCTACACATGGAGCAAGGCCAAGGGACTCACCAGAGCCTTTGCTTCTCCCAGAGCCAACTCTAGGTACCAAGGACCTCAGAGTTCCTATTCAAGCAGGCCCAGCCCTGGGTGTGGGTCCGTGTCCTGAGGGAGGATTGCACCACTGATGTGTCCACCCCTAGGCTCTCCAGTGGTGGCTGTTTGGGGGAAGGGGTGCACAGAGCATGGGGGTGTGGGTTGAAGTATCTACATGCACACCCTGAGGCACCCGCCTCATTACCCATGACCTTGATGACAGACACAAGTTCCTCGATTGGACAAGTAAGCACTTAGACAGGAGAAGACATGGTGACGTTGAGGGATAACTGGCTCTGTCATCTTACACAACCCCTACAAACATTCCAAGATTATTATATACCCAGTTTATAGATTAGAAAACAAAACCCATGCTCTTTTTTTTTGAGACAGTCTCACTGTGTTGCCTGGGCTAGAGTGAGTGCCGTGGCGTCATCCTAGCTCACAGCAACCTCAGACTCCTGGACTCAAGCGATCCTTCTGCCTCAGCCTCCCGAGTAGCTGGGACTACAGGGATGTGCCACCATGCTCGGCTAATTTTTTCTATGTATTTTTAGTTGTCCAATTAATTTCTTTCTAATTTTTTAGTAGAGACGAGGTCTCGCTCTTGCTCAGGCTGGTTTCGAACTCCTGAGCTCAAACAATCCGCCCGCCTCGGCCTCCAGAGAGCTAGGATTACAGGCATGAGCCCCCGCGCCCGGCCAAAACCCATGCTCTTAATGTACCCTGCCAACATCCCCACTTGAACTTCTACTCTGGTTGAAGAGGTGATTCCATAGGCTTCTGGTGGGAACTAATAAATCCTGCCCCTCTTCAGATTTGAGATTTGGGGGTTAACCCTTAACAGGCACCTCCTTTTCTCACTGTTGTATCAGGCCCTTTATACCAGAAACAGATCCTGCTGGGGGCACATCAGAGGCTGTGAGTGACCTTGAGCATAGGAAAGAGAAGATATATGTTCTTACCGCAGAAGGAAGGGCTTAAGAAGGGTACAGGGAGAGCATTCTGATGATGACCATATTGCTAAACCTTCGAAGGGCTTTTAAAGAAGTTTGGGCCGGGCGTGGTGGCTCACGCCTGTAATCTTAGCACTCTGGGAGGCCGAGGTGGACGGATTGTTTGAGCTCAGGAGTTCGAAACCAGCCTGAGCAAGAGCGAGACCCCGTCTCTACCAAAAATAGAAAGAAATTAATCGGACAGCTAAAAATATACAGAAAAAATTAGCCGGGCATGGTGGTGCATGCCTGTAGTCCCAGCTACTCGGGAGGCTGAGGCAGGAGAATCGCTTGAGCCCAGGAGTCTGAGGTTGCTGTGAGCTAGGCTGACGCCATGGCACTCACTCTAGCCAGGGCAACACAGTGAGACTCTGTCTAAAAAAAAAAAAAAAAAGTTTGGTTGCTCCTTCCTAATAGTCTAAAACTCAAACTCCCATTGGTGCACAGACCCTGAGCACACTTGTGCTGTAATTTAATCCCCACAATAAATGTTTATGTTTCACCACTCCTAATTTACAGGTAACAAAGGCAAAGCTCAGGTCTCCTGAGTTCTCACCCACCTTCTCCCCACTGCACTACATTCCTTCTCTGGAAAACAAAAGGAACAGCAAACAATCTGATAAGATTTATACTGAAAAATGGATGACCTTACTACTTAAGGGAGCTTTTCCTATTCCAGTTCTGTTTATTAGCAAAGAAAGGGGAAACAATCCCAAGTGCAAGATTGCTTGACACACAGCCAGCACCTTCCCTTTGTTTTTATTTTCTCCTCTTGTCTTCTCCTCTTTGGACCTGGCATAAGCTTCCCTGGAGAAAGCTGGGCAGTAAAGAGGGACCTCAGCTACCTGACTTATCTTCTAAGCCCTCTTGTCCTGTCATTCTGACTCGGCAGCTGCTGCCATTACCTGAATCCTACCATGAGCAAGGCTTTCCTTAGAGGCTGACTTGTCAGCAGGCGTTCGGAGAAAGCTGATGATAACATTTGCTCTAAGCCAGCGTGGACCATTTCTCCTTGATCAGCCCCTTATTGTTCAGTGGTACATTCAACCAGCTGACACTGCCCGGCATTCTGCATTGAGGCAAAGGCCAGGTCTACAGGCCGTGACATGTGACGCTACCTGCACTCGGAGCCAGCGATCCAGGAGTGTGGTTGCTGGAAGGGGCAGGTCGAAGCTTGCTAATCCGGTGTTCCAAGGGAAAGAAAACTGCTGCCAGGATGAGAGCATCAGGTTTTAAGACATAGGAATACATCGAGACTGCCAGCTTGAACTTTCCTGGAGAAATAGAACTTACGTTCTAAAGCATCCTTACCTATTTTTGGCAAGGGGCACCGCATTTACAGGCATTAAAATATAAAAAGTGCCCCTCATCTTTAAAAGCTATAGGAAAAAATAAAGGGGAGGGAGTGAGCAGGATGTTTTGAGTTTCTCAGAAAGAATCTCAGATTTACAGGAAAAGCTGTGTGCTTAGCGTTATGTAAACAGGGTGCCCTTAAACGGGTCTTATGCGGTCAGCAAGGTGGAAGAGCTGCATGAGTAACAGTGTGTGTCTTTAAGACAGTGCCAGCTTCAGACTTTTCGGGAGCCGAGGGCTCAGCTGGTCCACAGCAGCTCACGGATCTTTTTCGGACGCTGAGAAAAATACAACCAATAATTAAAGTCATGTTTTCCATTATTAACAACAACAAACAAAACCACCATCAATTCAACTCCATATGTCTAGTTTCATATGAAACTTTCCACATGAGAGGCTTATTCTGGTAAGGGTCACATCAAATTTCATTGCCAAAAGCGTTGCCTTTTCTTCTTGTGAAGAATGTGTGGGGCTTACACACCATATAAACAACAAAAAAAAAAGCGAATAGCTTGATTCCTTCTATTTCGCCATCAGCCACCTGGAACGTTTTACAAACCAAAGCCTGAGCTCGAAGGATAGAACGTCTTACCAGAATCAGCCCAAGAGCTGGGGAACTTCAAGATGGTAGCTAGGCTGAAAGGGGCTGGAAAAACAGACTAACGAACACACAAAAGTACTGAACTCTATGGTGACTGGAGGTTAAATACAGTTAGCTACTTGTTTCCAGTTTGAACTTCATACACCGGGGCATTCTAGGCACTACGACAATTTTGGCATATCAGAATGAGCACTGGACTAAGAGTCAAAATAGGGAGCTTCCAGTCCCAACTCTGCAACTGGCCACAGCAAGTGAGGCTTTGAGAGAGTCATTTAAACTTTTCTTGGCTGTGCATGGTGGTTCATGCCTGTAATCCCAGAACTTTAGGAGGCCAAGGTGGGAGGATTCTTCGAAGACAGGAGTTCAAGACTAGCCTGGGCAGCATAGGGAGACCTTGTCTCTACAAAAAAAAAAGAATGAAAGAAAGAAATATTAGCCTGGCACACGACTCTGGTCTCAGCTACTGGGGAGCCTGGGAGTTCAAGGCTGTAGTGAGCTATGATTGAGCCACTGCACTCCAGCCTGGGTGAGAGCAAGACCCTGTCAGTCAATCAACCAATCAGTTGATCATCCTTTCTTGCCCAATGGGAGTGAGGTTAATTTTGGGTTTTCCTAGTCAAGCTATTGTGAGCAGAGCATGAGATAAAGTAGGTCAAAGTGCTTTTAGGCATTTAAAACATTACACAAATGTAAGGGATTTGTATTTTGGGTGGGCTTGGAATTCCCTTCCTTTCCTGTGGGGAAGGAAGGTAAGAAAAGTCCATGCCTGCTTTATCTGTAAGAAAGTATTAGAATGCATTCATTTTATATCCTGGTGAGGCAGAAGAGAGTTGTGTAATAAGAACCCTGGATGTGTCATCATCCTTATTAGAAAATTAACACAAGGTTTAACCATCAAGTAATGAGACTGATTTTTAAATAAACACATCTAAATGGGCGTTGTCCCATCCCAAGTAGTGAGTAGTCACTTTGGCAGGGGAAACACTTATTTAAATTATATTTCCTATCAAAAAAAGTTTTAACTCCTCTTTTGGAACTGTTCCTAGAGCCTCTGGCATATTTTTTTGAATATGTCTGAGGGTGACACATTTTTGTCCTTTGTGAGTAATTCTGATTTTTGTAAACAGCCCAAAGTTATTTGGCACGATTGGTAAAAAAGCTAACTAATACCATTTTTTTTTTTTTTTTTTGAGACAGAGTCTCACTGTGTTGCCCGGGCTAGATTGCCGTGGCATCATCCTAGCTCACAGCAACCTCAAACTCCTGGGCTCAAACCATCCTCCTGCCTCAGCCTCCCGAGTAACTGGGACTACAGGCATGCGCCACCATGCCCGGCTAATTTTTTCTATATATTTTTAGTTGTCC
>CAUYSK010055192.1:0-23538 GCA_963575035.1 Avahi laniger | reverse complement strand
TGAACATTCGAGTGCAGGTGTCTTTTTCATAGAGCGACTTTTGCTCTTTTGGGTAGATGCCCAGTAATGGGATTGCTGGGTCAAATGGTAGTTCTACTTGTATCTCATTGAGGTATCTCCATATTGATTTCCACAGAGGTTGCACTAATTTGCAGTCCCATCAGCAGTGTGTGAGTGTTCCTACCTCTCTGCATCCATGCCAACATTTGTTGTTTTGGGTCTTTTTGATAAAGGCCAGTCTCACTGGAGATAAGTGATATCTCATTGCGGTTTTGATTTGCATTTCCCTGATGATTAGAGATGTTGAGCATTTTTTCAAATGTTTTTTGGCCATTATTCTGTCTTCTTTTGCAAAGTTTCTGTTCATCTCCTTTGCCCACTTTTTGATAGGGTTGTTCGATTTTTTTCTTGCTGATTTTTCTGAGTTGCAAATAGATTCTGGTCATCAGCCCTCTGTCGGATTTGTAGCACGTGAAAATTTTCTCCCATTCTGTGGGTTGCCTGTTTGCTCTTGTGACAGTTTCTTTTGCTTTGCAGAAGCTTTTTAATTTGATCAGGTCCCATTTAAATAGATTTTACTAATTTGCCCAAAATTTATTGTGGACATGATTAAAATAGTTTCCCACTTAGTAAATAGTACATCCTTTCCCCACTAATTTATTTTTTAATTTGTAACACTAGAAAAATATTAGTATCTGTTTATTGGCATTTATATTTGTCAGAGTAGTGCTAGACTGTGCTGAATCAACACCATCACCCACAAAATAAAATCTTAGTGGCTAAACATAACAAAGGTTTGTTTCTTGATAAATTAAAGTTCAATTTGGGTGAACACAGACAGTTTTCTATCCAATGCCTCAGGGACCCAGGCTCCCTCTCCATCTTGTTCCCTTCCCACATGATTTTCAAGGTCACTATGTGAGGACAAGAAAACAATGGAAAACCCAGGTGATGGCATACGTGTCTCAACCTTGAAGTGACATCAATCTGCTCTGCTCCATAGTTCATTGCCCAGAGCTAGTTAGTCCTGAACCCATCTCAACCTAATTATAAGACACGCTGTAAAATGTAGAGAAACAAGAAAAATCTTGGTGAGCACTCCCTATTATACATCTTTGCATTTGCAAATATATGTGTAATTACCTTTGTTGAATATACTAGTTAATATTTTAATATCCAGTAGAATATGATTTTGTCTCACTAATCTTTTTAATTGTCTTGTATATTATTGATTTGAAAAAGTATTTTCAAGGATGTTAACACCTACTATTTTCAAAAATTTTTATAATTGGTCAATTTTCTTTTAACTTTTTAATGTAATTTTTCCAAAATTCTAAAATTTATAATTTTATTTAATCAGATATGTTAATTTTTACCTTTAAAGTTTCTGATCTTGGTATCCTACTTCAAAAAAGAGTTTTCCAACTCAAGATTATATGAATGCTCACCTAATTTTCTTTTCCTACATTCATAATTTTATTTTAAAAATGCAATTATTGAATCCATTGTTATCTCTTTCTGTGCATAATGTGGCATGCAATGAATGTATATTTTTTTCCAAGTGGTGTTCTATTTCACCCAATACATTAATAATTAATTTCCTGATGTCAATTAAGGTTCTTATAGAGTTTATCTTTAATATGATATCAGTTATTGATTTGAGATCATCTTTGTCAGTGAGGAAGTATGTAGTTAGTCCTAACTTACTGTATTATTTCATTTTAAAGTTACTATTCAGTTTTATCAAATACATTGATCACAGTAGTAAATATCATCATATAACTTTCCAGTTATCATTGTATTAATTATATATTACTGCATAACAAATTACCCCAATATTTAGGCTTAAAACAAAAATGTGCATTATCTCATAGTTTCTGTAGGTCCAGAGCCTGGGCATGGCTTGGCTGAGTTTTCTGACCCAGGGGCTCTTATAGGATGCAATCAAAGTTTCAGCCATCTTAGGGATGGGTTGGGGCAGAAAATACTCCTGTGCTTGTTGGCAGGATTCAGTTACTCATGGTATATTTTAGTGAGGGACTCAGTTTCTTGCTGACTATTGGTCACCCTCAGTTCCTTGGGATGTGGGCATCTCCAAAGGTCAGCTACATGTTAACTGGCTTCATCAGTGTGATCAAATGAGAGGTCAAAGGAGAGTGCCAGCAAGAGAAAATAAGCAATGTGAAAGGAAAAGTCTTTTGTCACCTAGTCTTGCAACGGACATTTCATCACTTTTGCATTATTCTACTCATTAGAAGGAAATCAGTATGTTCATCCCACAACAAAACAGAAGTATATTAGTCAGCGTTCTCCAGAGAAAGAGAACCTATAGGCTAGATAGGTAGATAGATAGACTCATTGATTATGGGAACTGATTCATGCAGTTATGGAGGCAAGGAAGTTCCACCATCTACTGCTTATAAGATGGAGAACCAGAAAAGCCAGTGGTGTAATTTAATCTGACTCCAAAGGCCTGACAACTAGGAGCTCCAGTGTGAAAGGGCAGGACAAGATAGATGTCCCAACTCAAAAAGAGAGAGAGAATTCACCTTTATTCTGTCTTTTTATTCTATTTGATCTCTCAATAGAATGGACGATGCCCACCTAAGTTGGTGAGAGCAGATCTTCTTTCCTCAGTCTACTGATTCAAATGCTAATCTCTTCTGGAAACACTCTCACAGACTCACCCAGAATATTTTACCAGCTCTATGGCCATCCCTTAGCCCAATCAAGTTGACACATAAAATTAACCATCACAGAAGGGGATTACAGAAGGGCGTGAATACTAAGAGATGGGAATTATTGGGAGGCATTTTAAAAGATACCTACCACAGCCATATGAATGTGGTTGATGCTATTTTTAATTTTCAAATATTGAATGATTATTGCATCTTCTGGTAAAATATTATATGATCATAGTGTATTATTCATGTCAAAATGCTACAGGATTCAATTTGATAATATTTTATTTAACATTGTTACACTGATATTTATAAGTGAAAACATTGTTTCTTGAAATTTTTAAAGGATACATCTGTAATTATGTTAAGGAAAATGGTAAAAGAAGGACTTCCAAAATCATCCCCTCCGTAAAAGCAATCAGAACATTGACAAAAATTGTCAGATTAGACCTTTTCAGAACTCTGGAAATGAATCAAAGCTGGACATTGGGAAAGGTCTCATCATTGATCATTGTGTAATAAGAGCCTTCTTTCCTGCCCTTGGATAGAGTAAAGTCAAGTATCAAGCAAGAACACCAGGAGAATTTAAGGCAGAACTGAGATTTTAAGGGGAGTCTTCTGGCTCCTAACCTTGCCTTTCCCTCCCTCACCTCATTAACTTTCTGAGAGAACTGTAAGTTTGGAGAGCCATTCTCCTAGACCATGGAGTCAACTTCTAGCCGTAGGACCAGAAGTCAGACACATTATGTAAAACATTTGACCTAAGAACATTCAATGGAAGATAACCATAAGAAATAATTACTTCCTCTAAATAGATTAAGGACTTAACACAAACTCTATATAAATAAAGACAGAAGAAAATGAGAGGGAAGAATTAAGATGAAGTATTCACATAGACCTGGATTTGAAACCTGCCTTTACCTTTTACTAGCTGTGTGACCTTAGTCAAACTACTTGACTTTTCTAAGCCTCAATTTCCTTGTCTGTGAATCAATAATAATAAATAGTACCTAATTCACAGAACCCTCTTGAGGGTTAAAAATAATAGTGGTTATAAAGCTTTAGTCAATTGGGTAAGTGCTTAAAATGATAGCCTATTTGTATTGCTAACATGGTATTTCAAGTTGCCTGAGACAAGAATTGATTTTACTTGTTTCTTCTCTACTTGCTCCCCGTCCTTCATTTTATTCACACATATCTTCACTTTCAATAAATAATAAATAATACAGAATCAGGATTTAGTAAATTAGGAAGAAAATTGTGTTGCAGATAATTAACTGAAGGGAACACCCATATAATTCTACTCAAATATTCTTTTTGTTTCATTTTTTCTCAAGAAATCCTAATTTTTTTATTGCCACAATAATATAAACTGTAATGAGTGATGATAGAAGTCCTAAAGAGTAGCATTTTGAATACAATAAACACTAAGTTATGACTGTGGTTCATGCTTCAAAGCCAGCTTTACATTAAACACCTTTGCTTTTGTTCTTCATTTTCTAGTGAGAAAAAAAAATAATGTTTCCCAATAGTCAAAGGTGTTAGTTTTCCTTTCTGTAATCTTGGCCTTTCCCTGATTTAAGTAGCACAGAGAAGAAATTTCCAAGAGGGAAGAAAAAACTATTATTCTTTTCTGGTTCTTTATATACTATTCTCGTGCCAACGTACAAAGCTGTTGACTAGTGTTAACATCTGGGGTTGTATTTCTTCGGTCAAAAGTTTCAAGGATTTTGCTTTTGTTTTTGTTCATTTGTTTTACTTAACCACATACCATTAACTGCCTAAACTACCTATATCCCATTGTTCCCCTCAGTACCTGACCTTAAATATAGTATTAGGAAATGAAATTTATGGAGCAAGGGAATCTGAATCTGCCAATTACAAATTTGTCCTCAAAAAGTAATTTAAAATTAGGCTTCTAAAATCATAGCTTATGTGTTAACCTATAATTTAAAAATGCATTTATGAGAGAAATAAATGAGATATTTTGTAGAAAAATAAAGTGGATCTACCAGATCATATAAACTACAGTTCTGATATGTTTTAAGAAATTCTGCTCTGGAAAATTAAAGTGCATCTCTCAAAAATAACCAATAGCATTTATTTTTGTTTGTTTGTTTCATAGTTTCAGCAATAGGAACCATGACCATTTTAATTCATAGTGTTGGGCACATAATAGTATCTCAATGAGTTTGTGGAGAATATGGATGTTAGAATTAATAGAATGATGTAACAATATGTACGGGATGAAAAAAGTACCACACTCACAGATACATACACTGTAAACAAATGCTCATTAAAAGTGTGTTGATTGTATACATACTAGTGAATATATCCTATAAAATATTAATAAGATATAAAATCAAGATAAATAGAATTTTATCTAAAATGTATCTTTGGTATCTTTTCAAAAGGGTTAATTGGGGACAACAAATAGCAAGGAAATATATATGGTATCATTCAATTTTTAAAAGCAACAGTGGAACTTCCACTTTTGCCCATGAAGCAGTAACTGATACAGAACGCTCCCTCTCAATGTAAACAGATAGAAAACTAGAAAAATATTGGAAACTGTATTTTTTCATTAATCAGGACAATGGGCAGTACATCACTGTGTTCATTAAGAAAAGAGAAACAAAGAGGTGAGCTCTTGCTTCCTATCAGGAAGCGATTTTTGAACCATAACACAGGAAAGAGATACGTGAGTAAGGCACTTTTATTTCACTAAATTGAAAAGATAGAAATCAGAAGTCATGCATTTGAAATAATTGAAATTTGTATAGTAGAATAATGGAAAAGAGAGAGCTGTGCAGAAATAGAACTCCAGAAATCTTCATGGGGGCCTTTTAAATCTCTGGCCGACTACAAATCAGCACATTTGCAGGATGAGTTCCATGAGGCCAGAGAAAGAATTATTGCCTGTGAGTCATCAGTTGAAAAATTTCCAGAACTCACTGTGACTGCCTGCCAGGAACACACCTACAGTTAAAGAAGCTGGGTTCATTACTCTTTGCAGTGAGAGAGAATGAACACCACCTCATTTATTTCCCTTCCCTTAGTGATCACAGGCCTGCTCTGCCCATTGTCCTGACTGATTATTTTCTAGTTTTCTGATTTTTTATATTGGGAGGAAAAGTTCTGTCACCACAGGGCAACTCAGTAAGACAGTTTTAGAAAGAAGCTATTATAGGATTTGAGCTTTGGCTAAATAATTTGGAAGAAGGTCTAAGGAAGTGGGGATTTGCTCTAGATTGAGAGCATTCAGAAAACTGGCACAATCCTATGACTGGGTATCTAAGTAAATCTTTCATAGAAGGAGGGAAGACTAGAGCAAATATAAAGCTGTAATTGGAAAAACAAGCAGCAGTCATTCATATTAGCAGGGTGAGGGAGTATTTTGTATTTTTTGGATTGTACGGTGATCTTATTTTTGCCTGTGCTGAGACAAATTATGAAATGACCTTGTTCTATTTCACTTTATCATGGTCTGAAATTGGTATTCTGTGAGATTTTTTATGTTCAACAAGAGAATAATATGACTTATCTGTGAGTAGCAGCCCAGCTTCTAACAGCGCTGAGGCCTAGCTACAAGTCTCTGACCAGTTTCCAGATGTCAGGGACTGCTTTTTAAAGTTTCTTACCACTGAACAGGGCTGAAACATCTTTAAAATCCTAACAGTGAATTATAGAAACCTCAGTCAACACTTGAAGCAATCAGTAGAAGATTAAACACCAGAAAGCTAAACTAGCCCAAGAGTAAAGGCTACTCTAGAAATACCCTAGAAAAGCTCAAAAGCAAACCTTAAAATCAATATCCAAAAATATTAAGGTGATCTTCACTTAACTCCCTAGCAAAACAAACTCAATAGCAAATTGTCACCCATAACCAGGAGGAAATCAGAGATAATGGAATTAGTTGACAAGGACTTTAAAATAGTTATTTAAAGTATTGTAACTATGCTCTATATTTTAAAGAAAAACATGGACACAATGAAAAGAGAAATGGAAGACAAAGCATGGGATTTGGGAGCTAAACTATATACTATCTACTATATATATAAACTATATACTATATTATCATTGCATTAGACATTGCAAAAGAAAAGATATAGAAACTATTTAAATTGAAGCAAAAATAGAACATTCATACTGTAACTATAGAATATGACTGTTTTATAAATGCATTAATAATCTTACTGGAGAAGATGGGGAGAAAAGTGAAAATGCATGGAGTTTATAAGGCCAAATATAAAAGGAGCTCATATAAACACTGCACTCTATTGGATAACATTGTTTCCTCTGGTGATATGGGTTAACAATTCTGAAACCAATATAAATTTATATTGGAACTGAACAAATAAGCAAATAAATGATGGATTATAGGAGCCCAGTTTCTCACAGTTAGAATAGAAGGTTGTAGACTAGCAAGGTGGAACGCTAGAATGATACATGCGGTAATGGATTAAAGTTGAAGACATCAGTGTAAACTCATGTTTATCTTAACATAGATACAGATGGTTACGTAAGGAAATATTTATAGATATGTGCATATACACAATTCAGTGTACATGCATATATTTTCTCACTGTGTCAACTGAGAGAGCCTAGGTATAATGGCAACTCAGTAGCAACCAGCAAGCCTAGCACCCAGGTCTTGGTTTTTAATATCATTCTCCAGTTAAAAAAACATGAATCCTTGAAGAAATGGCAGATTCTAAGATTGGGACATGAAGTACACAAAATTAGCCTGGAGCATCTTGTGGAGCCAGAAAATAAGTAACACTTAAAAACAAAAGAATAGAAGTATATCAAATGGATACAGGAGACAATTGAAAGATTCAACAATGGCAAAAGATGGGACAATTTGAGCAAGACAATTAATAAAGTTGTATTAAATTATAATCCAAAGTTTACAATAAATATCTGGAAGTCCATAGTGATATAAATAAATTATTGAACAAATAAATAAATGAAGGATAATAAGTAAACCTATAAAGAATAATTCCAAATAATTTATGTTGATACTCTTTAATCCAAGAAGTAACATTTAATCCCCCTCTCCTTTGAGTGTTGGCCTCAATTAATGATTTTCTTTTGAAAAGTAATGTATGGAAAGTGAGGAGCAACTTTACAGAGGAGAAACTTGGCATACACTACTTAGATGATTAAGTCTAATGTTGTTAGTGATATGTCATGTAATATCATGTAGCCCTGATATAATGAGATGAGAAAACTAGTTTATCTCTATGATATTTTTCCCCAAAATGCATAACATTAGTCTAATAATGAAAATATCATCAGACAAGTCCCAATTGAGGGATATTCTTCAAAATACTTCACTGGTACCTCTCCCATCTGTCAAGTATCAATAACAAGAAAATTCTGAGAAACTGCCACAGCTAAGAGAAACCTAAAGAGACAGGAGGACTAAATATAATGTGGTATCCTGCATGGGATTGTGGAACAGGAAAAAGACATCAGGTAAAAACTAAAGAATTCTGAATAATGCATGGATTTTATTAATAGTTAATAATTCTGTATTAATATTGACTCATTAGTTGTGAGAAATGCACCATACTAGTGTAAGATGTTAGCAATGAAGAAAACTAGATGTTGGATTTTCTTACGTGGGAACTTGCTGTACTATATTCATGTCTTTGCAGTAAATAAAAAACTATTCTAATAATGTTTATTAACATAGTTAACAAAACACCAGTGACTGATAGAATAATATTACACAATTCATTAATATATATAAGGATTCCAAGAATGAAAAGGAAGATAGATGGGAGCAGAAAAAATAATGGAAGACACGGTGGACATTTTGTAAATTTGATTAAAAAACTAAATTCTCAGAGCCAAGGAGTACAGTGAAACATAGGTGGATAAACAACAAGGAAACCAAACCAAATGCATCAAATTGCTAAAACAGGTGAGAAAAAATAAAGTTTAAAAAGGTGAATTACATGTAGAAGAATAAAAAGAAGAGCTATTACAGACTTCTTGTTAGAAGTTATGAAAACCAGAAGACACTTTAACAAAATTTGCAAAGTTCTAAAAGAAACAAATAAAACTGTCAACTTAGATTTCTACATCAAGTAAAATTTTACTTTGGAGTTGAAGAAATAGTGACATTTCAGAAACAAAACTGAAAAGCCTAGAGAAGTTTTCACCGGCAGTCCTGAACTATAAGAAAAGTTAAAGGAAATTCTTCCTATTGAAGGAAAAAGATACATAAAATAGAAATTTGGATCTACACAAAGTAAAGGAGTTTGAAATGATGACTATATGTGTACATTTGGAAAAATGTTTTTTTCATTAATCAGGCGAAAAAATAGAAGGCACAAATTACCAATATTTAGAATGAAAAGTAGTATGTCATTATGTATCTCATTGTCATTAAAAAATATACATTTCTAAGAATTTTATGACAATAAATTTGTAACTTATATGAAAAGAACAGTTGCTTTAAAAGACAAAACTTTCCAAACAAATAGAATCTAAAAAATGAACTCTGAGTAGCCATATAAATGTTAAAGAAATTGAATTCATAGATAATCCCCTTGCCACAAAGAAAACTCTAAGACAAAATGACTTTACTGGTGGTTTCCATCAAATTTTAAAATAGAAATCATACACAATCATATACAAATTATTTCAGAAATTAAAGTTGAGGGAAACATTTTCAACTTTATTTTATAAGGCTAGGATTATTATGTGTGATAGGAAGGATAACACTCTCCTTCCCCAAAAATGCCTAAGTCCTAAACTTCAGAACCTGTGAATATGTCACCTTACACATCAAAAGGGAATTGTCTGATGTGATTAATTTGAAGATCTTGAAATGAAAAGATTATCCTAAATTATGGGCCTAATGTAATCCCAAGCACTCTTATAAAGGGAAGAGGGAAGCAGAAGAGTCAGGAGAAATGTAACAACTGAAGCAGAGATCAGAGTGATGTAATTGCTGATAGAAGGACACAAGCCAAGGAGTGCAGACAACCTCTAGAAGCTGGAGAAAGTTTTCTTGCTTAAAAGCCTTTCTCTCTTAAAGCCTGCAGAGAAATGCAGCCTTTTTGATATGTTTATTTTAGCCTCATAAGGCACATTTCAGATTTCTGACTTCTAGAACTATAAGATAATATGTTTTTATTATTTTAAGGCTTCAGATTTGTAATGATTTATTGCAGCAGCAATAGGAAACCAATACACTCTGATACACAATCTGAACAAAACATAACTAGAAAAGAAAATCACAAAACAATTTCACTCATGAATATAGACACAAAAATCCTTTAAAATATCTGCAAATTGAATCTAGCATTATACAGAGAATAATCCATCATGTCAAAATGTAGTTTATCTCAGTAATACCAGATTGTTTCATCATTTGAAAACAATCTATGTAGTTCTCCCAATTAACAAACTAAGAAAGAAAAAAAATGATAATCTCAATAGATGCAGAAAAAGCTTATGGCAAAATCACCATATATTCATGATAAAAAGTTCTCAAAAAACCAGGAAGAAAAGAAAAGTTCTTTAACCAGATAAATTGCATCTATGAAAAAAACTACAACTAACATTATTCTAAATGATTTAACACTGAATGCTTTCTGGCTACAAAAAAAGATAAGATATATACAACTTTAAAAGGAACAATTAAAACTGTCTTTATTCATAGAATATACCATTATATACATAAAAAAAGAAGCTAGTAGAAATAGTAAGTGAATTTACCACCATGGCAGGATAAATGGTCAATATGTATAACATTCAATGTATTCCTGTATCCTGGGAATGTAGAATTAGAAAATAAAATTTTAAAACGTCATTTACAATTGCATGAAATGCATGAAAATAAATTTACTAAAGTGTAAATAACATATGAAATTATAAAATTATAAAATACTGCTAAAAGAAACTAATAAATATCAAATAAATGAACAATTACACCATTATGCCATGTTCATGGATTATAAAACTTAATATTGTCAGTATGTAAGTTTCCCTAAAATTGATCAATACCATCCTGTTATTATCTCAGCAAGATTTTGTTTTTTTTTTTTTAAATAAATTGACAAACTCATTCAGGAATTTATGTGGAAATAAAAAGAATCTAGATTAATCAGAACCATTCTGGACAAAAAGAAAAAAAGTTTGAGGACTTGTACTACATAATTTTAACACTTAATATGAAGTTATAATAATAATGATAGTTATGTTGTTGGCGTAAGGATAGACAAATTAGTGGAAAAGAATAGGAGGTCCAAAAATAAACCTGGAAAAAAATATGAATGTTTGTGACATTGCAAAAGACAAAGATTTCTAAAGTGAGACAACAAAATTGTGAACCATAAAGGAAAAGAAAATATTGAACTGGATTTTATCAAAATTAAAAGCTCTGTTCTTCAAAAGACACCATTAAGAAAATGAAATGACACACTAAGAAAAAATGTTCATAATATATTTATCTGAGGAAAGACATGTCACTTCATAAAAGCAGACATGTAAATGGTCAATTCACACATGAAAAAATGCTTGTCTTCCATCATCAGGGAAACACACATTATAATCATAATAAGATATCATTTCACATCTAGTTGGATTGCTAAAAAGCAAATGATTGACAATTACAAGTATTGGCAAGGATATTGAGCAACCAGAAGCTGGTGATAAAGTAAATATGCACAATAAGTTTGAGAAAAGTTTGGCATTTTTTATAAAAATAAAGATACGCTTACTTTGTGGCCCAGTGGTTTATAAAGATAAATTGAAATGTATGCCCACATCAAGACATGTACACGTATGTTTAAAGCAACTTTATTTGTAATAACCATAAAGCAGAATCAACTCAAATGTCTCTCAGCTGGTGAATGGATCATCATAGTATAGCTATACAATAGAGTACTTCTCAGAAATCAAAAGGAACATATTACTGTTAATTCAACTTGTGGATGGGTACCAAACACATTATGCTAAGTGAAAGAAGCCAGTGACAGAAAAATACATACAGGTGGATGCTATTTATGAGATTCCAGGGGAGTTAAAATTAATCTATTGGAAAAAATGATCAATGATGTGGTTGAGAGTAGAGAGCATTTATTGCAGAGGGGAACAAGAAATCTTTTGGGGGATGAGGGAAATATTCTGTGTCTTGATTGCCATGGTGAGTACATGGGTATATACATTTGTTAAAATATCAAAATATACAGTCAAATAATTTCATGTTATTGTATATAAAATATAACAATAAAATTAACTTAAAATTATGTACATATATATGTGTATGTTTCCTGGCATGTGTTTGTAAGATGTGGAGAATGGAGATGCACACTAGGTTATTATGACTGGTCATTTTGGGGCTGTAAAAATGGGGTCAAAGAATTTAACTTTTTAAAAACTTTTCTTTATAATATTTATTTTTTCAAAAAGCTAAGCATGAATTTTTTTTTTTTATTTTTTATTTTTTTGAGACAGAGTCTCACTGTGTTGTCCAGGCTAGAGTGCCGTGGCATCATACTAGCTCACAGCAACCTCAAACTCCTGAGCTCAATCAATCCTTCTGCCTCAGCCTCCCGAGTAGGTGAGACTACAGGCATGCACCACTATGCCTGGCTAATTTTTTCTATATATTTTTAGTTGTACGATTAATTTTTTTCAACTTTTAGTAGAGATGGGGTCTTGCTCTTGCTCAGGCTGGTTTCGAACTCCTGAGCTCAAACAATCCGCCTGTCTCGGCCTCTCAGAGTGCTAGGATTACAGGCGAGAGCCATCGCACTCGGCTTATTTTTGAAAGTTAAATAAAACCGATAAAGAAAAACAATTAAAGAAACAATTAAAAAGGATTAAAAATCCTTTCTTAGGATTGCTGGATCGAATGGTAAGTCTACTTTTAGTTCTTTGAGAAATCTCCATACTGTTTTCCACAGAGGTTATAATAATTTGCAGTCCCACCGACAGTAAATAAGCATTCCTTTCTCTCTGCATCCACACTAGCATCTAGAGTTTTTGGACTTTTTAATAAAAGTCATTCTAACGGAGCTAAGGTAATTAATATCTCATTGTAGTTTTAATTTGCATTTTCCTGATGATTAGTGATGGTGAACATTTTTTCAGATGTTTGGTCATTTGTCTATCTTCCTTTGAAAAACTTCTGTTCATGTCTTTTGCTCACTTTTTAATGAGGTTGTTTATTTTTTTCTTGCTGATTTGTTTGAGTTCTTTGGAGATTCTGCATGTTAGTGCTTTATCAGATATATAGTTTGTGAATATTTTCCTCCATTCTGTAGGTTGTCTGCTCTGTTGATTATTTTCTTTGCTCTACTGGGTATGTACTCAAAGTAAGATAAGTCATTTTATCAGAAAGATACTTGCAGTAAAATGTTTATTGCAGCACAATTCACAATTGCAGAGATGTAGAATCAAACCAAGTGCTCATCAATTCATCAGTGGATTAACAAAACGTGGTGTGTCTGTGTGTATTTTATATATATTATATATATTTATTATATATAATATATATTTATTTTATATATAATATATATTTATTATATATTATATATATAAAATACATACAAAATACACACACATACACACACACACCATGGAGTACTACTCAACCATAAAAAGAAATGAATTAATGCTTTTGTAGCAACTTGGATGAAACTGGAGACCATTATCCTAAGTGAAGTATCTCAAGAATGGAAAAACAAATACCACATGTACTCACTAATAATTTGGAACTAACTGATGGCCATACATGTACACAGAAAGAAATAAAAATCACTGGAAATCAAGAAGGGGGAGAGGGGAGGAGAGGAGGGTTAAACACCTACCTAGCAGGTACAATGAACAATATTCAGGTCGCAGGCACATTTATAGTCCTGACTAAAGCATTATAAAGGCTATACATGTAAACAAAACATTTGTACCCCCTTAAAACTTTGAAATTAAAAAAAAGCTAAAAAACTAATGGACATGGTGAGCGTCGTAGTGGGGAAAAGGACACATCTCAAATCGTGGTTGGGATATGGCAAAGTCATAACATGTAACCAAAATGTTTGTACCCCCATAATTTTCTGAAATAAAAAATAAATTTAAAAAAGCTAAAAAAAAAAAACTAAGTGAGAGATTATAGCATCTTAGTATAGCACCAAAATTTTTAACAACACATTAAGAAGGGTAGGAAGGACAATTTATATTACCCGCATCACTTCTCCCCAAACCCCACACAGCACAATGTGGAGAGAGATACATTCCACATGGTGGAAGGAAAGGGAAGTGAGCACCAGACTTTGTCTTGGACTCTGACACTGGGACTATCCCAGTAAAACCCAGTACTGGGCAGGGCCCTGTGGCCCCGAACTTTAAGCTTGCTCAATAACCAGGCCATCCCTTGCAGCCCTAGCCATCAGGCCAATATCTGTGAACCCAGCTTCTATGCCAATCCCTGAGGATACAAGCTCCAGGCCTGCCCAGCAGCAGGCCAGCCCCTATAGCACCAGGCTCCAGGCCCACGCCAGGTTCTAGACCAGCCCAGAGCCAGGTTGACCCACACAGCCCCAGACTACAGGTCTGCCCCAGTGCCAGGCCAACATTCCTAGCCTTAAGTACCTGGGCACATCCACTAACACAGGCTCCAGGCCTGCTCAGTGCCAGGCCAGTCCCTCTGGCACAATGGAAAAAAAAAAAAGAGGAAAAAGGTAAGTTCTCTTTATTGATCTTTTTTTCCAGCTTCATGCAATAGGCCCTAACACAGATTTGGTAATACAGGCTTTTGAATCATTTTTGAATAATTTAATATTTTAAATGAATGATAACATCTCCAGATATTTTGCTGCACTGGTAAATACCAATTGCCTAAGCTTTATCGTGGTTGAGTTTCCCATTATACTTAATGGTGTCATCATCCTTAAAGGTCTCTAAGCTCCAAATTGTGATGTTATTTTTGATATCCCCTGGTTGAAGGGTCTGTTCTCTCCCCTCTGTTCCATTCCACGTCCATTTATTGAAATTATGCCTGTATCACAATTCTTAGTTGACAATACTCTTTTCCATGAAGGATGGCCAAACCTTCTGACTAGGGATTGGATTACTTTCTTTGAACTCTTAGATTGTATTGTCACTCTTTTATAACATTTTGCACATGAAATATAAGGAGGAAAGCGTGATAAAATGAAACGCCTGTTGGACTTAGAATGTGAAGGCCAGGATTCACACTTCAGCTCTGTCTTTTACTAGATCTGTGATTCTTGGCATCGAACTTTAGCTTCAGGTGCCTCTGTCTCCTCATTGAGAACATGTGGACAATAATCACTACTTGAGATTGTTTTAAAGATCTTATTAGTTAATGCATGGAGAAATGTGTAACACACAAGTTGGAAAATGCAAAATAGAGAAATAGTTTTAGAACACAAGGCTCATATCTTTAACTAGACTGAAAGTATCTTGATAACCAGGGTCATGTTCTCTCTAACTCTGTTCCATAAACATCCACCTCTCCATGTACCTAATTAGCATATTGCCTGGTTCATCAAAGAGGCTTAGTCAATGTTAAATGGATTGAATTTTTTGAATTAGGATAAAAACCTGCTGTTCAGCACTGAAGACATCTTATTCTGTTGCTTGTCCCCAGATCTTCACTTTGCCACGTTATAATTAAGTGATTTATCACATATACTCTCTTTGGTTTTGGTTGTAAAAGATGTATGTTTCAAGAATAGATTGTATTGACTTTTCCTGCAAGATCATGGCATGTGATGGCAATATATCTCATGTGTTAAAAGACTCTAAGCAGGACCCCACACCCTTTGATCACACAATATTTATTTTCCATTTACACCATTGCTATCAGAGCTATCATGAAGGGAATGGTAAAATAGAAATATGAAAAACTAAAAATAAGTTTTATTTGGGATGCAACTTGGCTAATTCCTTGATTCAACTTTTTCTTTGTCCATTGTGATTACTGCATTCTCATTTACAAGACGAAAAACTTATAAATTATACTTTTCTACCTAAAAAAGATTGAAATGAAGGAGTAATATGAAAGATGTAATTATAAAGTGCCAAAATAAGATTATTACAAGTTGTTCTCTTTTTAAGAATTTATTTTGGATGACATTTAAATTTAACTGCATTTTAATTCAAATACAAAGAAGGAAACCCACATCACTAACTGACTTTGCTAATCAACTTATCAATACACTAATTATCAAAAACTTTAGCAAGACAGAATTTCCCCTTTTGTAATTCTTATACCCCATCACCAGACGCAAAGATAATTACTTCATTCAAGTTGTCACCTTGTGACTTATATTTAAAAGTGCACTCCCCCACAGTGCTAATAGATCCTATTCATGAAAAAGTTGTGAATTTTGGTAGCTAGATAAATAATATTTCCTAACTATAACAGATGCAAATCCACTAAGGGAAAGTACTGTATACTGCCAAAACAGCCCTATGCATAATTGTAGGCAATAAAATAATCATGCAAAACTAACCATAACCGTCACTTAATGGATACCTACTAGTTTTAAATTTTTAAATTATATCTTTAATTTTTAAAACTCTTAGAGATAAGTATTATGGCACATTTAATAAATAAGAGAGTGAGGCTCAGCAAAGTTAATTAACTCAATCAAGGTTGCATAGTTAGGAAGTATGTAGCTTACTCAGCTTTTTCTGACTAAAGCCTCTTGTTTTTTACCTTATGCCAAAGCTAGAATAAAAATATGCTGGACTTCAAGCAAGCCTCCTGAAATTCAGGTGCCACAAAGTCAAGTGCCTCAAGGGCATTGTTACATACATAACTTCACTCCAGTAGTTATTTTTTGGCACAGCTATTTCTTTTTAAGGAATTTTTATCAGAACAAAGTATTCTTTTTTCATGATCTTGGTAAAGCAGGAAGCATGATATATAATCTCAGCTTCTTTAAGATAAATATTTTGTATTATCATGAAAATATTGACATTTTTATAATTCTTTTATTCCCATTCATATTTTTTACTTAATAATATTAACTCCTATATTTATGATGATAAAATAATTGCTTTAATATAGAATTGTGTGTTTTCAAAAAAATAGTGAAAAACTGGAAATCTTCTCTTGTTTTTTATTAGTTAATTCAATGGTATTTGTTTAACAACAATTTATTGAGTGCCTTCTTTATGTGAAGCACTATTATAAGCCATAGCAATTCAATAGTGAAAAAATAAGGAAAAAAGATGCTTTACCTTCAAAAAAATGTACATTCTCATGGTGGTGTGCTATGGTTTAAATGTCCCCTCAAAAAACTTATGTTGAAACTTAATCCCCAATATGGCAGTATTGAGAGATGGGGCCTTTAATATGATTGGATCATGAGGGCCCTGCCCTCATGAATGGATTATTCCATTCACAGATTAATGGATTAATTAATTAATGGGTTATCCTGGGAGGGGAAGTGGTGGCTTTCTAAGAAGAGGAAGACAGACCTGAGCATAGCATGTTCGTATGCTCACCCCTAACCCCATGTGATGCTCTGTTTCATTTCAGGACACCTCAAAGACTACCCGCCAGCAAGAAGCCTCTCTCACCAGATGTGTCCCATAGACCTTAAACTTCCCAGCTTCCATAACTGTAAGAAATACATTCCTTTTCTTTATAAATTACCCAGTTTTGGGTATCCTGTTATAAGTAACAGAAAATGTACTAAGACAGGGTGATAGAAAGCAAACCATCTAAATGAAATTTAAGCTATGTTGTATAGTGATAAGTGCTATGAAAGGAAAATTATGTCAGTGAAGGAAGATATACATTTGCTAGGGGAATTATTAATTTTTTTTTTTTGAGACAGAATCTCACTCTGTTGCCCTGGCTATAGTGCCGTGGCGTCATCTTAGCTCACAGCAACCTCAGACTCCTGAGCTCAAGCGATCCTCCTGCCTCAGCCTCCCGAGTAGCTGGGACTACAGGCATGCGCCACCATGCCCGGCAAATTTTTCCTATATATTTTTAGTTGTCCAATTAATTTCATTCTATTTTTAGTAGAGACAGGGTCTCGCTCTTGCTCAGGCTGGTTTCGAACTCCTGAGCTCAAACAATCTGCCCGCCTTGGCCTCCCAGAGAGCTAGGATTACAGGCGTGAGCCACTGCGCCCAGCCGAGTTATTAAATTTTAAATAAATGTGGCCAGAAATTGCTTATTGAGAAGGTTACTATTGAATAAAGACATGAAGAAGGGAAACATAGATATCTGAGGGAAAAAAACTTCGGAAAGGGGAAAAGCAACTGAAAACTCTGAAGTGAGGCTATGCCTGAAGTATTCAAATAAATCTAAGAGGCCAGTGAAGCTAGAGTAAGGGAATGAGCAGAGGAGCAGGAGATGAGTTGACAGTGGTAATTGGGCATAAAGTAGGCTTGGTGGTGAGCATATCATAAAGAGTCTTTTGGTTTTGGCTTTAACTCTGAGGGTGAATATTTTGAGAAAGGAAATGATGTCAAATCACTTGAGATTTATCTGGAACACTGTGGCTTCTGTGTTGAGAATAGATTGAAGGAGAGAAATTGCAGGAACAAGGAGTTCAGGCAGGAGGCTATTGCAATTATCTGAACAAGAGAGGATGATATCTTGGATCGAGATATTGGCAATGGGAATAGTGATAAAGTGGATGAATTGTAGATATATTCTGAAGGTAGAGCCAGCAGAATCTTTGATTGATTGGCTGAGAGAAGTGAGAGAGAAGACTCAAAGATAGCTCCCAGTTTTATGGCTTGAGTAACTAGAATTCTGTTGCCATTTACTGAGATAGAGAAGACTGTGAGTGGAGTAGGTTTTAGCAGAGAAGGGGGAGATCAGGACCTTGGTTTGGGACATGTGTCAAGTTGTGCTAAGTATATAAATGTTAAGTTCAGGGGAAAGGTCTGGGCTGGAGAGGCAAATATGGGAGTCATCAGCATAGAGATGGTATCAAAAGCCATGTGAATGAATGAGATCACCTAGGGAGTGAGTGTTGATAAAGAAGAGGTTTAAGTTTAGAGCCCTAAGGATCTTTATCATGTACAGGTCAGGGAAAAAAGAAGGAAACAGTAAAGAAGACAGAGAAGGAGAAACAAAATAAGAGGAAACCTGATACATGCAGTGTCCTGGAAGCCATGTAAGGAAACTTTTCCAAGGAGAGGGAACAAGTAACTGTGTCAAATGCTGTTCAGAGTAGAAAAATATGAGGACAGAAAATTGAAGTTTGATTTAGCAATATGGATATCATTAGTGAGACTGATAAAAATAGTTTAGGTGAAAATCTGATTGGAATGGGTTCACTGGAGAATGAGTAGAGAGGAAAAGCAATTAGAGTCAAGGAAGGGGTTTTTTGATATTTTTTGTTTGTTGATTGGTGATATGGCAGGAAAGAATGTACTTGTATACTGATGTAAATATTGCAATGGGGAGGGACTATCTGATGATACTGGAAAGAAAAGTGATAATTGCCATAAATATTCGAGTGTGGATGTTTGTTTTATATTAATAGAATGTCTTGCTGGTGGGACTGCAAACTAGTGCAACCTCTGTGAAAAGCAATATGGAGATACCTTAAAGAGATACAAGTAGAACTACCATTTGATCCAGCAATCCCATTACTGGGCACCTTCCCAAAAGAACAAAAGTCACTCTATAAAAAAGACACCTGCAGTTGAATGTTCATAGCAGCACAATTCACAGTTGCAAAGATGTGGAAACAACCTAAGTTCCCATCGATATATGAGTGGATTAATAAACTGTGGTATATGTATACTATGGAGTGTCATTCAGTTATAAGAAACAATGGTGACATAGCACCTCTTGTATTTTCCTAGATAGAGGTGGAACCCGTTCTACTATGTGAAGTATCCCAAGAATGGAAAAATAAGCACCATATATACTCACCAGCAAACTGGATTCACTAATCAAAACCTAAGTGCACATATAAGAATAACATTTATTGGGTGTCGGGCAGGTGGGAGAGGGGAAGAGGGGATGGGTATATGCATACATAATGAGTACAATGTGCACCATCTGGGGGATGGACATGCTTGAAGCTTACTTGGGAGGAGGTAAGGGCAACATACGTAACCTAAACATCTGTACCCCCATAATATGCTGAAATAAAAAATATAGAATGTCTTATTTTCCTTTGAGTAAATACCCAGTAGTGGGATTGCTGGATCGAATGGTAGTTCTACTTTTAGTTCTTTGAGGTATCTCCATATTGCTTTCCATAGAGATTTCACTAGTTTGCAGTCCCACCAGCAGTGTATGAGTGTTCCTATCTCTCCGTATCCACACCAACATTTATTGTTTAGAGATTTTTTGATAAAGGCCATTCTCACTGGAGTTAAGTGATATCTCATTGTGGTTTTGATTTGCATTTCCCTCTTGATTAGAGATGTTGAGCATTTTTTCATATATTTGTTGGCCATTTTTCTGTCTTCTTTTGAAAAATTTCTGTTCATGTCCTTTGCTTACTTTTTAATGGGGTTGTTTGATTTTTTTCTTGCTGATTTTTCTGTGTTCTATGTAGATTCCAATTATCAGCCTTTTATTGGATATACAGCATGCAAATATTTTCTCCCATTCTGTACGTTGCCTATTCGCTCTATGGATAGTCTCCTTGGCTATGCAGATGCTTTTTAATTTGATCAGGTCCCACGTATTTATTTTTGTTGTTGCTGTGATTGCTTTTGAAGTTTTCTTCATAAATTCTTTGCCTAGGCTGATGTCTATAAATAGAGTGTTTTCAACATTTTCTTCTAGAATTCTTATGGTTTAATTCCTTAGGTTTAAGTCTGTTATTCATTGTGAGCTGATTTTTGTGAGTGGTTAGAGGTGCAGATCCTGTTTTAGTCATCTACATGTGGCTATCCAATTTTCTCGGCACCATTGATTGAATAGGGATTCTTTTTCCCAGTGTATGTTTTTGTCTGCTTTGTCAAAGATCAAATAGCTATATGGGGTTTTATATGATGGTTTTATGTCTGGCATCTCAGTCCTCTTCCATTGATCTATATCTCTATTCTTGTGCCTGTACCCTGCTATTTTGGTTACTGTAGCCTTGTAGTATAGTATGAGGTCTGGTAAACTGATGACTCTCAATTTATTCTTTTTGCTTAAGGTAGCTTTGGCTACATGGGTCTTCTCTGATTCCATATGAATTGTAGAATTATTTTTTACATATCTGTGCACTATTATGTTGGTATTTTTATAGGGATTGCATTGCCCCACCACTGTAAATATCACTCAACAGCTAAAGGTCAAAATTCAGATGCCACAATGGCTCAAGAAGTAAAGCAAAGCAACAAAGTTCTACTCAACAGGATGAAGAGAAATCCAGCTCATTTATCAATTCTTTCAATAAATGTGAATGGCTTGAACTGCCTACTGAAGAGATATAAGCTAGCCAAATGGATAAATATATACAAGCCAAGTATCTTCTGTCTTCAGGAAACACTTCTAACCCCCAAAGACTCATTCAGACTCAACGTGAAGGTATGAAAAACAATATTCCACACAAATGGAAATAAAAAGAAAGCTGGTGTAGCAGTTCTCATATTAGATAACATAATATTCAAATCAACAAAAGTAATAAAAGACAAAGATGGTCATTATATGATGGTAAAGGGACAATTCAACAAGAAGACATAATAATTCTAAATATTTATGCACCTAAAAAAAGTATACACCAATTCATAAAGCAAATCCTACTTGATCTAAATGAAATGATAAAGAATAGCACCGTAATAGCCAGAGGCTTCAATATCCCTCTGACACAACAGGACAAATCTTCCAAACAAAACAAAAAGTATTCTTACATTTTTAGAAATACTGAATATTAGAACTGGGAGAGAAATTAAAAGTAATTTATCTTCCTGGAAAAAAAAAAGAAAATAAACAATGAAACAAGATATTTAAACAGAACTCTAGAACAAATGAACTAATCTTAATTTAGTATTTCTGGCTTCATTATAAGAAGCTTATACATGTAGAGGAAAGAATTCTGAAGTGTCAGGGAGTAACAGTGGTAAATGATTAATTCTCTGTCTATAAACTGTCCACTCAACTTGTTTTCGTAGTTGTGGCAAGGTTTATTAAGCTACCAACTATACATGTAGAGGAAAGAATTCTGAAGTGTCAGGGAGTAACAGTGGTAAATGATTAATTCTCTGTCTATAAACTGTCCACTAACTTGTTTTCGTAGTTGTGGCAAGGTTTATTAAGCTACCAACTCAATTTATATTAATGTTATATTCATCAGTATTACTCCTTTTACACTCATTAGAAGTAATATGGCCTAGAAGTAACATCATGTGCTTTGTTCAAATCTGGATTCTGCTACTTTCTAGTTGGGTCAAGTTTCTTAACCCCTCTGAGATTCTTCATTTGAAAAATGGAAATAATACTAGCACCTATGTCTCAGGGTTGTTGTGGGATACAAATAAATCAATATTGGAAAGGTTTTAGCACAGAGCCTAGTACATAGTATGTGTTCAGTAATTACTATTACTGGTGAGTATCATAGGATGTGGAAATTCATGACATTGAACATTTCGGACCAATATTTGGATTTTTACAATATAAAAAGCATTGGACCCCACTGAAGTTGATACATTTACAGCATAGAATATTAAAACTGGAAGACACCATAGGGTCATAAAGCATAATTCCTTCATTTTTAAGAAGAAAACAAGAAAACTGAAATCCAAGGAGGAAAAATAACTTATTCAGAATCACCCAACTACTTGCAAGAAAATGTAAGGCAAGAATCCAGGTCTCCACACTTAGAAATATGCTAATTATTCCTTCCTAAAGCTGTATGTTAGGCATGGCACAGGTTTTACAATGAGTAGTGATGCCAAGCCATCTGGGGTAGGGGGCTTAGGGCACTATAATATTCATTAGACTCCCCGACAAATGCCTTCCAAATAAGCGTCTCTAGAAAAAAAATCAAACAAACAAAAAAAAATCCTGTGAGATCGCTATGCAAACTCAGCCCAGGACAAATGCTTTAGTCCCTGTCTCCACTGTTTTCTACCAATTGCTGATGCCAAACTCCACAAATATAAAAATTCTGGAACAGCAACTGTTTCTATTGATGTCATTGATATGCATGGAGTAGAGATTTTAATCTAATTTCAAGAGTAAATCATAGAATTTTTACATTTTGTGAGTCACACAGGATTTTGAATAATTGGCTAGAAATGAAATGTTAGTATGTGTTCTTATGAGTGAGGAAATGGTATCATAGCTGTAGGCTGATTTACATGCCATTTCCTTCCTTAAGTGATAGTTAGGAATGAGTTTGCAGCTGGGATGAGCAAACATTCCAATTCAAGTGTCAGGTCCCTGGAAAAAGGAGATTAGAGTCTTACTATCAGTGAATTCCAGAACTTCAATGTATCAAACACACATACAATGGTGTTTATAGAAAAAGCATTCACCTCCATCATTATCTCTAGTCATGTTGACTGAATGACCAGTTCCTGGTGTTACTATGAAGGAAATTGATGCTCTGGTTCCCTGTGGAAATGAGCTGTAATTTACTCAATGGAGTGTCTTTCCTAAACTTATCAGTCCTGACAATATGGCCATCTTATACTGTGGGAGTAACTTCTCTTTGGTAAAACCTTGCTGAATAGATGACATGCATAGCCTTTTCAGTTCTACTATGAAGTCAGATTATTAATTATATAGCCAGTTAGCTGCTTTTTTTTTATTATTATTCCAAGGTATTGTGAGGGTACAAACATTCTAGTTACACTTCATGTCTTTGCCTTCCCCAAATGCAGGTTAAAGGCGTGCCCTTCCCTCCCTTCAGTGCTCCCCGTGTCCTTTAGTTGTAGATTC